>LS487323.1:100222-217868 GCA_900490705.1 Pristionchus arcanus
TTTTTTTCAGGAAAAATTATTTAAACTCAAAAATTTGAATAACTTTTTTTCCAGATGAAATTTTTTTTCACTTTTTTTTGTGAAAAGTTTCTTTTTTTATTATCTTAAAGATTTTATACTTTGTTGGATGATTCAAAGCCCCACAAAGAAATTTGTATGGCACCCCTCTCACTATGAAGTGAACTGTAGGAATTTTTGTTTTTGAGATACGACTTTTTAAGGTCGATTTTCGAGTTCTACGTGAAAAGTTACCCCTAGGGCATTTTTTTTTTCAGAATATTCTATTTTTCACTGTACGGCTATGGGGTGAAATCGCTTAGTTCTCTCAGATAGTGTCTCATAAGGCCAATGAATGCTTTTCTGGATTCACTAAATGGCGCTTTTTCGTCAATCCATTTTACACTATTTCTTATTGGCATTGCAAGCAATGTTATGCTACTAGCAGCTGCAATACAGTGTACTCCTACTAAATTAAAGGTATCAGTCCAGATAAATGCCGTATGTTCCTATTTTGTTACAGTCGTACTCAATTTTGATAAAATTCGGAACTATCAGCGATCTAATTTCTGTCTGCTGCGATTTCATCACTATGCAAAGGTATTAGCTTGACAATGAGTGAGATGAGAAACTACTAAAACTGACTAATAGAACGACACTATAACATTATGTTACTGAGGAATTTGTTGAGGTTGCTGGTAGTTCCGGGCAATCTTATGTACATATCGTATGGACCTTGTACCCTAATATCGGTGCGGTTCTGCTATCTCGTGTATTGCCTACAGCTGTGCGCTACTGTCTACTCGTATTACGTCATGCTTGCGAGTTTTATTTTCCGGTGAGAAAAATCAAATTTCTTCCAGTGACTTTATCTTGGATAGTACGCATATTTTCAGGCTCTGGATTCTTCATCGACAAAATCCGCGAAATTCCAGTTTGGTCTCGATCATGATAGCGATTACCATTCCACCCGCGCTTATTACGGTACGCGATTCGTCTGTTTTATCATTTTACCTAGTATTTTTGCTCTAGGCATGGTTCACTACCGCTCAAGCAAATATTGAATTTATCAAAGACTATATTCAAATGAAAGCTCCCAGATATCTGAATGAAACCGGTGCTATATCAGGTAAGCTTTTGTTTGGTTGTTCTAATATAATTTTGACACCGTTCAGGGAACTTCGGAATGACGTTTCAGCTTATCATCACTTGCATTTATATAATTGCCCCTGTCGTACCTATCTATATCTGTATTATATTTGTCCGTCATTTGGTTTGTTTAATGAGCTGACCTTTGCCTTACCCACACTGTCAGATTCTTAACCACCTAAATGCGTCAATGGCTAAGATTTCTAAGAGAACTCACAATTTGCATCGAATTCTGGTCAAAGTTGAGCTGTTACACATTGCTTTTACTAATTTGCGTCCAATCAGGCGCTCACAGTTCATGCGTGTCTTCCTCTAATCACATCCTTTGCCGTTATCATATACCTGATTCTTCTATTTGACATTTATTATCATCCCGCATTGGAGAAGGCAATTACGACGGTCATTCTTTTATTTATTTCTACCGAAAAGTGTGTTTTTTTTGCAGTTTGCATCTATTCCTCCAGCGCTAGGTGCGTTCTGCTCTCTCTACTACATTGAACCCTACAAGCGGTATGCGAGATTTAAAAAATATTTCAATTTTAAAATAATGAAAAACGTGTTATTTTCAGCTATATTTCCTGTAATTCTACACGAAATTCCGTTGCGGCCGCAAGAAAGGTCACTCCAAATTCTCTCACTCTTCCGGCCCCATCTTCAATCCCAAGCGCCAGTACTGCTATCCCCAGTTCACATTCAATCTTCCCTAGTCTACGTTCGTTCCTCCCTAGTCTACACTGATTCCTCCATCCTCGTTCCTTCCCCAGAAACCCGTCAACCGTAAATACGCTGCAGATACTTGAGAACATACATGATCTGATTTTTTGAATATTTGACTGACCAGTTTCTATAAAAATATGAAAATTGTTTTCTGACAGTAGTCGTACAATATAAGGATAAAAAAGCAGAGGTAAACTGAGGAAGATATCGGGACTGATCGTTGATCCATGAAAAATTGACAAACATGTACATGTCGAACATGTCGTCATGCCGTGAAACATGTCGAAACATGTCGTGCATAATTATAAAAAAGGAAAAGAAAAGAAATAGATTTTTTAAAAATTTTTGGAAATGGTCGAAGAATGTTATTGTCCACCGAGAGATTATGAGGTGAAATTAGCAAAACTGAGAAGATAGATCAAAAACGCTGAGCAGGTAATGAATTAGATACACTGTTGTCCTGGCTCTTACAATATGTAGGTGCCTCTCAGCACAACACCGACACGAAACATCTCGTACACAATAGTATTCCCATGACTGGCTATTAATTGCAAAAACTAGCAACCTTCGGTCGCTAAGCTATATATTCAGGTGTTACAGCTATTATTTCCTTATTATTTCCGTTATTTTGTTGCGTATCTTCTTTGCTATCATTTGACAGATCATTTGAAAGGGGATAGGAGATCCATTTGTTTGGTTGAAAAGCGTTCATTTCTCAAAATTCATATATTTCAAATTTGTTTTTTTTTAATTGAAAGTCAATCTTTTGCAACTCCCACGCCAATGACATTATAAATATCCTGTTTTTCTGCTTCTTCTTATTGAACACTTCGACGAAATCGAAGTCCCGCGGGACAAGAATTTTTGTACTTATTTGAACTAAGTAAAATAAGAACAGGGACTCAATTGACATAATTTAATCGTTCAAGAAAACGTTCGAGACCATCAGTCGAATGGATTATTTTCTTGACTCTCTAAACCGCGCTTATTCATCAATCCACCTGACAATTTTCCTGATTGGCGTTACTAGTAACGTCACACTATTAGCAGCTGCAGTTCAGCGTACTCCTGCTAAATTCAAGGTACGATTTCAAATAAACTACTGCATATCGGTTTATAATTTCAATGTCAGTCGTATTCCATATTGATAAAAATCGGCACCATAAATGATCTCATTTGTGTCTTCTGTGATTTCATTACTATGGAAAGGTATTTTTATTGATCGTCTAATGAATATCTAATGAAAATAACATGTCTTTTCAGGGTGCTTGTAGTTCCGGGAAATCTTCTGTACATCGCCTACGGACCTTGCATCCGCATCTCTGTTCGATTCTGCTATCTCGTTTATTGTCTTCTACTTGGCACTATAGTCTATTCGTATTACGTCATGCTTTCGAGTTTTATTTTCCGGTGAGTGATATTTGAAACGTAATATTTATGTGATTATAATACCAAGCTCAGGCTTTGGATTCTTCATCGGCCAACTCCTCGAAGTTCCAGTGTGTTCGCAATCATGATTGCCCTTGCCATTCCACCAGCAGTTGTATTGGTATCCTCGGTTTGTTTTAGATTTTGCATGTTTTTGCTGTTATAGTCATGGTTCACTTCCGCTCAAGCCGATCTTGAATTCGTCAGAGGATATATTCAAGCAAGTGCACCAAGATATGAGAACGAAACCGGTGCCCTATCTGGTTAAAGCTTACTTTTTGTCGCACAATGTTTTTTTTAATTTCTTAAGGGAACTTCGGAATGACGGCTCAGCTTATCATCACTTGCATTTTCGTGATCGCACCTGTCATTCCTGTGTATGTCTGTATTACTATTGCCCGGCATATGGTTTGTTGATTTGCATTCTAAAAACTCAGAATCTTGCATACATTTAGTTTTAGATTCTCTCAAACCTAAACGCTTCTGCGTCACATATTTCTACGAGAACACGAAATATGCATCAAATACTGGTTAAAGTACTGTAATTTCCAGGAACCATTACTAATAATTGTCTAGGCGCTCACTCTACACGCGTGTCTCCCTCTAATCACCTCTTTAGCTGTTGTAATCTACCTCATTCTGCTGTTTCAAATTTATTATCATCCTTCATTAGAGAAGGCACTTACGACGGTACGTTTGTTTTAACGATAAAAAATGTTTCCGTTGCTGCTATCTTCAATTCCACCAGCACTAGGAGCATTCTGCTCTCTCTACTACATTGAGCCGTATAGGCGGTATGTGAGAATAAATTATTCATGTTCGTTACGCTAATAAGTTATTGTTGTTTCAGCTACATTTCTTGCTATTCTCCACGGAGTACCGTTGTGGTTATACAATAATATTTCCTCATATCTGTTGCATATTCTGTCATCAGCCTTGCAAATAAAGTTGTTTCTCGATTTTTTCAGAAGCGATGAAACAGTGATCTTATTCTTATACTGATACAGTGACCATTTTCAGAAGTTTCGACAGTGTTCCTTCGTCGTCAGCGATGCGAAATGACGATTTTGCACAGAACGTTCGCTCGATCGAATCTTTAGACGACTGGGGAAGACTTTCATACTCCTTCATCGTCTTCAAGCTAACGATTATTTTGAGCATGTATTGGAACAAATTAACCTTCCTCAAAGGCTTTGAGAGATGCTTCATGTGCTCGTGAAGCTCTCGCATCGGTCCGTCTGCTGTTTTCGAGATATCGTAAATCCACTCGAGAACGGCATCGCCCAACTGCAAAATCGTAAAATCACCGTAAAATTAGTGAGCTCACATTGCGGATGAACTTTTGCGATTGCTCATCAATCTTGGCGAGATGTTTCTCCACGAATGCGGCTCGCTTTTCAATCGCAGCATGAGCCTTCGGATAATTATCATTGATGAACTCCATCACCTGAAGTAATTTAGATGTTCCGCAATTGAAAGTGTCAGAGTTTCATTCGACGCACCATGCTTTTGTTATGGATCCTTGAGCTCTTGTTGGGTAACTCATACTCTTCCTTGAAGTCCATCTCTTCTTGCTTCGACAACATGATCTCCTTGGTGATTACTGAAGTGTAAATACAAGCATGACTACTGATTGTTTTTCTAACCGGCGCAGGAGTTGAAATATTCATCAATGGATAGGCCGAGTTTGGATGATTCTTCGAAGTATATTGACTCAGCACGAGTAACGTTCTTCAGATTCTCGCCCCAGACAGCGGATATCTTCTTCTGTCTGTCTGTCAGAGTGGAAGAAATGGCTGTGAGGAGAGAACAGAAGAGGAAAAGAAAATACATTGTCTCCAAATTGAAAGTTATAGAGGTGCAGCAGGTAATACTGCAATACTGAGAGCCAACCGATCGAGGAAACTAAATAGCCTCTCAAACGTAATCAAATTGCTCCACCGCCCAGCGTCTCTTCAGGCTATTCTTCTCTATGTTTCTTCTGAGTCATCATGTCTTTTTGCAAAGAGCAATGTAAACGACAAAGGAACGAATGCTCGTCCGGTTTCAAATTTTTTTCCATTTTGGATCGATAACATTTCTGAACTCGTGGATTGATTTTTTAAAAAGAATATCAAGGAGCACAAGTTGCATTTGCGATCTGCCATCCATTGCTGTTGTCGAGATGTCTGAGTATCCAAATACCTGCCTCGCATGTGATTGTCATCTGAACACAAAAATATATTTCGCATTTTTTCATCACATTCATGCGTAAAGTACTCACTGCGTTTGCTACATTAGCCTGAAATGAATCCGTGTTGCTGCCCGGTGGATACTTTGCAGAGAAGATTCTGCAATGAAAATAACTAAAGGATCGAAAAGCATCGAACGTACGTGAGCCTAAATGATGGATCCGCACAGGCGCCATTCATTTCAGTCTGAGCCTCAACTCCGCCAGCGATATTAGGACGAACAAGTGGTAGACTGCTGCAGCCGCAAGCGCCGGCTGTAATAATTTGATTTTTCGGAGCTCTCTGCCACTATTCACAGGAAAGAGACAATGATGCTCACAACTGATTGCGCAGCTGATCGAGACAAAGTATCGGAAGAATCCTCTGGAAGGGTAGCTGTACTGCCACAAGTTACGAGTGGTATTCAGTTGAAGCTTCTTGAAAATACGGTTTTTTCTTACGTGTACAAGAGCCATTTTGATTTCATAGCATGTTTGGTTAATCATTCATTATTCTAAAATAATTATTTTTTTATATTCAAGATATTACGTTGTAGATGTCGTTGTCGAGAGTGATTCTTGTGCCAAATTCATCTACGCCTCTGAATTTAAAAAAGTTGTTTTTTTTTGTTCATGTATCGTACTTACCGAAGAATGTAGTTCTGTGCGTTCCTCGGACATATTGGGGACGCACCATACTTGACATCGGCCAGATAGAACCCGCTAACGCACGGGTCCGGGTCCGAATTCAGCACTGGCAAGTCGTTCCCGCGGGCTGCAATAAAACACTTGAAATTTTTTTACAAGTATAAGAAAAACGATATTTTAGATGAGAAACTCGCCTGGACAACCGGACGCCTGCTTCGAAAAAATCTCCGTTGCAGGTTTCGAGCATTTCATCGTTCCATTTCCATTAGCGAGCAAGAAGCAATCGGGATACACGTACGAAATGGCGACGCACTGCAATCGACCAATTTTAAAGTTTTCATTTTGTAATTTTCCTTGAAAAATCACTTACTTCCACAATGTCACCACAGGCGACCTTGCACCCTCTCGAAGTCTCTGTTGTCTTTGTGTCGATAATGAGTCGGGCTGAAGGGCCACCAGGAGACGGCATGAAACACATGCTATCGGGCATGCAATCGGCCTATAAATCGAAACGTTATCATCACTTTCATTATAAAGGTTCGAATAAGTAACGAAGTAGCATCAAGGAACAACCACAAAATTCTTACTTGAACAACGATGAGACTCAGAAGCAGAAAACATCTCATGGTGGTATGAGCTCCTCAGATAGCAACAGTGCTAAAGCACTTGGGTTGTTAAGCAGGAGTGGGCGAGGGATGCAGGAATCAGAGAGCTCTCTCAGGTGAGCCTGGTATCTCGCTAACGAGTCAGAGGTGGAATTCCTGAAAAGTTGTCAGCAGATAGAACAATGGAGTACTTCTTTGTAGGATGATTCTCTAACGACTTGACGATGGTTACGTACACGATCTTGAACAACCTCCACACAAAAGGGCAGAAAAAGCCCTCAGCCATCTTGAATAATAACGATGGCTCACAAAAAAATATTTGATTAGAAGAATGTAATAATACTTTATCATGGCAAGGGAAATAGGAACAAAACAATTTACAAATCGGACACAATACCAATAACAGAGAATGCAATTCTCAAGATTCCGTACTCATCGACGATGCGAATTGAGCTTCTAATGCAGAAATTTCGCTCGAGCGAATTCTTCGATGCCTGGGGGAGAGCCTCGTACTCGGATTTGGTCTGAAAGAAAAATTGATTGGAATTTCGACCGAAAGCTCAGATTCATTTGAAGGGCTTTTTTTTGTTCAGTGCAACTATTCGACAACAAACCTTCTTGACGTTCTTTCCCAGCATGGAGAAGATCTCGAGCGGGTTCTTGCCGGCGACCTCGGATTCCGACAGACTGTTGACACTTTCGAGGAAGGTATTTCCGAGCTGGAAATATTGCATATTATTATAATTGTTTCGAAATTGGCATTGAATTTGTTGAAAATTAGCTCACATTTCTCACAAACGTCTGGGCGGGTCCATCAAGTTTGGCGAGGGTCTTGTTCCAAACTTCGCGTCTCTTCATGAGAGCAGCGTATGTCTTCGGGGCACGGACCTTGAGCACTTCGAAGAGCTGAATAAAACGAATAGTGAATGTGACCTCCAAAATTGTGTTATTACCTCATCCCAAGTCTTCACTTTAACATCGCCCATCTTGGCCGCAGCCTCCATTTCCTGCTTCATATCAGCTTCCTCTTGCTTTGTGAACATCAAAGTTTCAGCATCGGCTGAAAGCGGTGAATTGTCGAAGGAAATGCTTTCATAATATAAGAAACGTCGCAGAGAAGCCTCCAAAAAAAGTATTGTAATAGCGACGTACCTGTGCACGAGTTGAAGTAGTCATCGAACGAAATGCCTAGCTTCTTGGCTTCTTCAGCAAGAATGGATTCTGCTCGGGTGACATTCGTGTCCTCTCCCCAGATGAGTTTGATCTTCTGCTGGCGATCAGTCAACACAGGTGCACAGTAGGCCGCTACTAGGAGGGCAGAGAAGCAGACGAGAGATCTCATTGTAGTAGTTGATTAGGGTTGACTGGAGTGAAACCAGAGTGAGGAAGGGGCTCCGACTTCTGAATATATAGTGAGAGACGCAGTGCTGACTCAGCTTGGCAGCGAGCTAGACGAGAGAGCAGATTGCGATATCGTCAGAATCATAAGTTCGCGTTTCTCCTGGCGCCGCTGCTCTATCGCTTTCTCTCACGCTGTGTGCTGACTCACAAAGTTTGTGTTTGTACTACCGATTCCGAGTAGCGAAACACAGATATCGAGAGGGAGAGCAGAAAACCAATCCCTCTCTTCCCTCCATAACTCCATCTCGTGAGAGCATTTAGCGTGACGAGAATAGCGCAGCCCAAAAGATCAAATTATGACGAGGAGGAAACAGTTGGTAATCGTTCGTGGATGAACTGTGGCAGTTACAGCCCAGTGATTGACGATTAACTTGAATTCAATTGAGCAATTACGGACCTTCACTTTCGTAACTAGTGGCTGCTCTTTCCTCATTATCCGATTCATGATTTCAAATTTTACTTCTCATTCATTGCACAAAGCATGAATCATTGTTATCATAACGAGATGACGTTGAGTTGAATGTTTCCTCATTTTATTAAGCATTTCAACATCAATAACAGACATCCAGCTTGGAACGATATTTACGCATTGCTCGTCTAAACCAGCAGCACAGCTGTAGGCTCCACTCCCAATGCTGAGTCAGACAGTGTGCGCTTCGTGTGTACATTGCATTGTAGACTACACGATCTTTGCAGTATTTCAGTTTCGCAAGAATAATGTGACCGCGATAGGATAGATGAAGTACAAACTGACTCAGTAAAGTAGTAACAACTTCGAATGTGTACTTTTGAGAAGGCGGAAGTAGTCATTTGTGTACAACTTGACCAATTTTTCGTATAATAGATCATGACTTCAATGAGTTCTGATTCATTTGTTGCCACGAAGCGACACTGATCCAGTGTGCGACAACGAGTAGTTTATATCGAAGAAATTTGAACAATTCACAATACACAATTTTTATATTTTGTTTTTCTTGTTTATTTTGCAAGTTTGCATTGTCCACACCTCACAAATACACATCGGATTACAAAATGTGTTCATTTTCTAGAGTCGTCATTTATTTCTAAGAGAACTGGTATTGTAATTGAGTGATAGTGATAGTATAAAATTTGATATTGAAGATTGGCGGGGTAGCCTTGATCTTACGAGCACCTGAGACATCTTTCGTTGCAATTTTTTTATTACATAAAATGCGTATGTTCGGCTTCATTACCCTGGTCGTGGTCCGCATGGAGTCATGATCATCATATCGCACTTTATTTTCTGCTGAAATTTGCTGTTTTCATATAAGAGTGAAATCTGTTTAGAACCATTTTTTTTCAAAACCGTGAACAGTTTGCCTGAAATTTCATGTCAAGATGATAAAAATCGACTAACATTTCTATTCTCCCATGCTTTGAATGCGTATATGAAGTCTGGAATGTTTGCAATCAAGAACGAATCATTTATGCAAATCGTCATTTCAAAAAAATCTAACCTTGTATTGCACAGTATATCGGTTGGGGAATGCCATCGATCAGCTCCTAAATTGGTTATTTTAAAATTAAATCGACTTGATGCCAAATCCGAAAGTGCGCGCTGAATGAAGAAGCGAATACATCATCCATAAAAAAAAATATTTAAAAATGCACTGTGACTGACCACGGGCGGAGCCTTGGGTGCGGCAGCAACAGGAGGGGGTAGTGGTTGTGGAACGTCTGCGAAAGAGACTGTTGTGCCCGCCAGCAGAAGAAGGAGGAAGACGAATGTAGGGAACATTCTTGGACTAGATTACTTTTCGGCAGCCATATTATTTTATAGTGGGAGAGTCTGTTTGATATGCAGAGGTTGCAATTGCAACAAAAAAATAAGAATATGCAGAAACAACTTCCAGAGAGATGCAACGACATTGGAAAAATACACACAATGGACAGATGTAATTTTCATAATAAGCATTACGTGCTGATGCCTAGAATAAAATGTAACAATAATTTCACAACGTTCGTAGTGTGTCTTTTGATATTAGTTTGTAGTTTGGAAAGATATTTAGCAAAGAGCATCTTTAATTTTGTGGAATTATAAATGAATTACAAATTTTTCGCATGTAAGCAATTGAAATGGATACATTGGACGAACGAGAAGCCATTTAAATCGTCGAGCTAGGTGACGTATCTCGAATATTCGAGTGTGTTTTTTTACAAAAAGAAGTTTTGAAAAGACGAAAGAAGTCGCTTCTGTCAACAAATACACAATTGAAAGAAGGAATATATCCTTTAATTAGCATGTATTGATTAAGTTTGTAAATTATTCGCAAATAATTATTTCTCTTTTGTAAAATGTGTTCAGGATGCTCGACAACTTCGTTTATTTATTTATCAACTAATCCATCTATTTCTAACAATAAGAAAATTGTTAATCTGTTGAAGATCGGCAGAAGTAGACACGATCTTAGGGGCACCTGCAAAAATATTCAATGTCATGGATTTGAAAATAATACTAATCTAAAACTTTACTTACGCTGGCCGTGGTCCACATGGAGTTTGAATAATTGCATCGCATTTAATTTTCTGCTAAAATAAAATATTGTAAATAAATCGGTGTAAACAAATCGGATGAATTTCCCCATAAGAATGCTTCATGTGAGAATACCATTCGAGCGTGAGAAAAATAAATTTGGACTGACATTTCTATTCTCCCATGCTTTGAACGCGCAGAGTAAGTCTGAAAAAAATATCTTTTACACGAAAAATTGAAATAACTAGCCTTGTATTGCGCAGTATATCGGTTTCGGAATGCCGTCGATCATGGTCTAAAATGATTAATGAAATGAAGAATCCAAGATAATTTCCACGAAACGAAAAATCAGTTCACACACATATATGCTTGCAGCACTATTCAAAAAGTGAATATGTAAAATGAAAAGACGACCTTGGAATTTGGCGCAGTAGCAGGAGAAATCATTGGCTGTTGAGCGGCTCCAGGAGGCGGCACTGGGAGTTGAGAAGCTCCTGGAGGGGAAGGGGCCACTGGAAGTTGCGAGGCCCCAGGGGGAGATGGGGCCACTGGGAGTTGAGAAGCTCCTGGAGGAGAGGGGGGCACTGGAAGTTGGGAAGCGCCAGGAGGGGAAGGGGGCACTGGAAGTTGCGAGGCCCCAGGGGGAGATGGGGCCACTGGGAGTTGAGAAGCTCCTGGAGGGGATGGGGCCACTGGAAGTTGAGCGGCACCAGATGCAAAAGAGGTCCTGGCCTGTGCCAAAAGCACAACAACGAAGAAGATAATACCGAGCATGGTTGTGAACTGAAATTCTCTTCGGCAAGCTTTTTTATGTACTGAAACATTGAATTTAGTATGCAGAAGTTGCAATTGCAGAAAGTAACATTAATATGAAAAAATTGCAAAGAGGACCTCCAATAATGTAAAAACACAAATGACACTAGGCAGATTTTTTTTGCAAATCTTTTGCCTATAAAGTCAGTATTTGCAGCGAAATAAATTTATCGTTGATTTTATTTATCAAAGATTTTGCGGGATGTTAATAGCACAAGAATTCTACGATTATCTTGAAGAATGTTTCATACAAAAAATTACACGTATAAACTGCACAATTTGGCGACAGCCTCAAAGATCGCGTTGACCATCTTCAGAAGACCGTATGTATTCATAAAATGCAGAGAGTGCTGCGAATTCAGAAAACACGCTCGAGCAAGAAGTTGTCGAGCCAGATGAAGTAGTATCAACTTCTACACTTAGAGTAGGCACATTTTGAGGAGACGGCAGTAGCCATCTGTCAACTGATAGTTTGAGTAATGAGTAGAATTCTATTGGTAAAGGATTGTCCAATAACACTATTGGATTTCCATACAGAGTTTAAAGATTTTAGGCGATGTCTTGAGTCCAGAAGAATATCATCCAGCCGGCTAAGGTTGGCGAATCCATGTTCGTCTTATTGGAAAATTTTTTTTTTAAAAATTCCTTTAATAGAGAACCAATAAGAGAATCAATAAGATACATTGAGAAATATTTCCAGAAACTTTTTAACGTATTTTACTGAAATTTACTAAATTGTCGCGTTGAAGTGCACATAATCGGAAGAGCAAGTGTGAAATAGGAAATATTTCACAATAATATTGCGAATCGAAGATAGTATCGGTTTGTAACTGATAATAATTTAATATTTATCATATATAATCATTCGTCCGTTGCAATGCTTGTAGAGGAAATTGAGATGATATTCGATAACGTCATTTATGCATTTGTAAGCTGCTCTATCCAGGAAAAGAGTTTTATAGTAGATCTACAAAATAGAGAAGGGTATGCAAGTAGACGTCTTAGGGGCACCTGCAAAAAATATTCGGTGTTATTGAATATAAATTGGCCTTTTGAAAGATAGAAGTTCTTACGCTGGTCGTGGTCCACACGGAGTTTGGATGATGGCAAGACACTTAATTTTCTGCTGAAATTACTAATTTCCGTTTGAAAACTGTGAATCTGTGAATCGAATGCTTTTCATTCCAATATTCGTATGTAGTTCGAGCGTGAGTTAAAGAAAATCTACTGACATTTCTGTTCTCCCATGCTTTGAGTGCGTAGATGAGGTCTGGAATGATTAAAATTTCACTCAGAAATCAACAAAAAAATACTAGCCTTGTATTGCGCAGTAAATTGGTTTGGGAATGCCGTCGATCTAAAATGATTATTGAAATGAAGAATGCAAGGCTCTGACAACTACGGAAAATAAAAATGGCTTATTACGACGGAAAATCAAAAATAAATATTTATAGACAAACTTTCCATTTTCCTAACACGGACAGGTGAAATGAATAGGCTATCTTCTATGATTATAATTATATCTCTATGATGCAACTGACCACAGGCGAAGATTTTGATTGTTGTGTGGCACCAGGAGGAGGAACGGGCTGGTTGGAGGCTCCGGGTGGAGGTACGGGTTGTTGAGAGGCTCCACCAGGAGGCGGTACCGGTTGGTGCGAGGGATTACCAGGTGGTGGCACTGGCTGATGAGAGGCATCATCAGCGAAAGTGGTCCTGGTGGACACGACAAGAAGAAAGAGGAAGACTGTAGTTGTGAACATCATTGGATTTCTCCTCGTGAAACAAGTTATTTTATACAATGGAACGTCTAATTCAATATGCAGAAGTTGCAATTGCAAATAACGACAACATCCACAATTTGCAGAGACAACTTCCAAAGAGATGCAACGACATTCCAACTCTTTTTTTGTAAATGTTTTGTCAGAACCGCCGTATTTTTCTGCAAAGTATATTTATCGTTAGCTGGATTTATCACATATTTTGCGGAATGTTGAAAGGACAAGAATGTGCATAGGAATGTTTCATAGATAAGTCATTGATATGTATAAATTGCTCGATTAGGCGACAGCCTCGACGACAGCGTAGACAATCTTGAGAAGACCGTACTCATCCACGATACGAAGAGTGCTGCGAATGCAGAAGACACGCTCCAGCGAGTCCTTCGATGACTGGGGAAGAGCATCGTATTCAGTCTTCACCTGGAAAGGGATTGAATACTTATCTAGATCGGATATCAAAAAACAAGACTACTCTATATTTTCGTTACTCTAACACTTCTATGTATGAGATAGGAAGACCAACCTTCTTGATGTTCTTTCCGAGCATTTCGATGAGGTCGAAGGGGTTCTTCTTCTCCTTTTCGGCATTGGAGAGGGCATTGATGCTCTCGAGAAGAGCGTTTCCGAACTGAATTAAGGGTATTGATTCAACCAAATCAATGAAATGTGCTTACGTTTCTCACAAACTGCTGGGCCGTCGCATCAAGCTTAGCAAAGTACTTCTCGAAGATTGCCTTTCTCTTCATAAGAGCATCGTAAGTCTTCGGCGCGTGCTGCTTCAGGATGTTGAAGAGCTGAAAAAAAATCACTTCGCTCCGATTCATTTCAAACTTGGAAAATCAAAGGCATTCAGCACTTGAATGGTTGTGTTTCAAAAGTTACCTCATCCCAGTTCTTGACGTTGATGTTATCCAGCTTGGTAACCGCTGCCTCCATCTCCTGCTTGATATCGGCCTCCTCCTGCTTTGTGAAGTCGAAGGTCTCAGCATCAGCTTAAAATGGATAATCAAGATGGAGGTCAAGCAATGTTGAGATTCATTCAAGAAATTCCACCAACCTGAGCACGAGTTGAAGTAATCGTCCATGGACATTCCCAACTTCTGGGCTTCTTCCGCAAGGATCGTCTCAGCACGGGTCACATTCACATCGTCGCCCCAGATGAGACGAATCTTCTGCTGGCGATCAGTGAGCACGGGAGCACCGGCGATGACCGCGACAAGGGCAGCGAGGCAGAGTGCAGCACGCATTGTTGAAGTGAGGGAATTTGTTGGTAGACTGGTAACAGAGTGAGGACTCCCCAGCTGACTACGGCATTTATAGCAATCGAGAGGGAAGCTGAGTCAGCTTGTGAATAAGTTAGCTGACCGAGCAGAAATCCATATGGCGAGAGTTATAATTGCTCGTCTCTTTTCTGCCAGTTGCTCTCTCGTCCTAGCTGAGTCAGTGTGTTTGTTTGTGTGCTCTCGGTTTTCCGAGTAGCGAAACACGGATATTGTGAGAGTGAGAGAGCAAATAATCACGTACCCAGTACCCTCTACCGGATCACTTTGTTAGTGAGTGAGCCAAATCAAAATACCAAGTTCGGGAGATGAGTGAGAGGACTAAATTTAGAATAAGTTTGTGCTAGTTTGTAGACTTGTCTCGGTGGTCACACATGTGAGATGAGGAACAAACACTCCACCATAAAGTATTTTGCCATCACACTACCATATTCAATTTATCCATAATTGAGCCTTTCACCAAAGAGAGCTGGACTTCGTACCATTGTGAGTCATGCCTGCGGTATTTGTGTATTTTGACTTTCGGGCCGACTAAAGCTGTGTTGAATGCGTATTCACTCTACACAAACTTGTCAGTCGAACAGATGAAAATAGCTTGTCATGAGTCTCTTCCGAGTCACATATTCTTTGTTTACTGAACCCAAAATCATGACCCAAGCGGCATATTTGCTTCTCCCGGGAGCTTGATCAATATTAGCAACTGTCTTCATCTGTCCTTGTCGTCACCGAATCGAAAGATGGCAGTGGCACAGAACGCTCGCTCGATCGCATCCTTCGAATCCTTAGGAAGCGCCTGGTTTTCCTTAATAACCTAAAAGATGGCAAATCATGTTATTATTCAATTGATTCGGTGCATATTGCACTCCAAGCCTAATACGAAATAAAGTGAAGTCGTAAGACGTCAATGTTTGTTATTGTAAACATTGAGCAAGTACTCCAATGAAATCATTTCGTCTCTAGTCGTTGTGGCTGGTAAAAGGAAGTGAAAAAAGGAAGTTTTTTTCTGAAAATCATAATCTACGTCATATGCATAAGATTATGTATTCGCTCGGTGCTTTTACGAACGACTTATTTTCTGGAAAGAGTATTCGGGAGAAAAGGAGGAAACAACAACAAGATCAAATAATCTGTCTGGGTACGTTAGCATTACTCATCCTTTTCGCTCAGTGATTAACGATATAACCTTTCGTGCTAACATATCAACGATGAAAAATTATTTTCCCCTTTACGTCTTGATCACTTTGATCATTTTCTGATAGTAATACTGCAAGCGGCAGAGTAATTCAGTCGAACTCCGAAATGGTCGCGGAAAAGGATAAATTACTATTTGCATTTTTTGCCGATTTTGAACTGGTCAACATCGGTGAATGACTTTTAGCTGGTTATGTCGATAATAATCAACTTTATTGCAGTCGTATCCGTTATCACAAATATTTTGTTGATATATCTCATTCTTTATCGATCGCCAAAGGAAATTGGGTCGTACAAATATCTTCTGCTTGCATTTGCCATTAACGATATTTATTATCCCTTCGTTCACATTCTTACTCTTCCGGTAACAATGGATTTACAGTTGTTAGTGACGTTTATAATGATATAATTGTTCATCTTCAGGTAATTTGCTCTTACAAGGATGCGTTCATCATGTTTTCATATGGGATACTTACTTCCAAGGCCTCCATCTGCCTCTATGCTTGCACATTTTCCCAAACAATGCCACTCCTGGCACAGTTATTCATTTATCGACTATTCGCAGCGAAATGGTCAGCAATCGTTGAATATATATCACTTTTCGAATTTCAGGCCTCATTATATCAAATTCTATACGAGAACTAGTTGCTTTATCCTGGTTAGTGTCACCGTAAGCGTTGTGGCGGCTCTCTGGTAATGAATTCTCACTGTTACTCTCGACGGTGTTTGTATTTGAGGTTCGCCAACTGCTACATAAACTACGGTCTGGATCAGGAAACTCTGGAATATGCACAGCCATTTCTCAATGAAGAATTTCGTGGGGAGAACATCGAGTTTATTGGAGCACTTTACTATGTATGCACATGGCGATAGTAGACTAATCGAGATGAACTTCAGAGTATCGAGGGAAAATTCCGAATGAGGGCTTTTCTCGCCACCATGGGATTCAATGCGATAATGACGACGTGCATGTCTGTTATTGCATTTTGCTCGTTTTCAATAATATTACATTTCCGGTTTGATCCTTTATTATTGGTCTAATATCGTTTATTTATTTCTAGAAGCGATCTCGTCCAATGGTCGGGAAAAACGAAAAAGTTGCAGTTAACACTGTTCAAGACGCTCGTTGTTCAAGTACAATTTTTTAGAAAGTCACACAACTAAAATATTATTTGAGATGATAGTTCCGATGGTATTTGTCTACCTCCCATGTGCTGGAATCATCAATCTTCCCATGATGGGCTTTCGGCTGAATGTCTTCCCAAATCTTGTATCAGCGTCGACAACGTTCTTCCCCCTTGTCGACGCATTTATCATCATCTTTGGAGTGAAGAGCTACAGGTAATGCACACATCACCTATTACAATAGTTATAAATAAATAAATGATATTTTCAGAGATACTGTGTTCATATGCTGCCCTACTCTACACACAAAACTTTATCCAGTTACAAAGATCAACACGAATACGACAGTAAATGTTAGAACCACGGTGTAGTTAAATATGTGTTATGAATTAAACAGTATGTCAGTGCATATTGCACACAAATGACTCTGCATCAGAAAACATGGTGAAGTCATCTGATATCAAGACATCGTAAGATACGTTTGTTATCGAAAACATCAAGAGATATGATAAAGAACACTTTCCGCTATCGAATGGTATTTGTATATTTGCAACCTGCATATTTCTGCAACTGAAAAAATGAAAGTATTTGATAGTGCTGTTGAAATGCGTCGAATGGCAGTGTCTGTAAGAGAGGAATGTGTTATCGTCCCTCATTCTGATCATTCATATGTATTTTGCAGATGCTATAGTGAGAGCAAAGGGGATAGATTCGATATTTGAACTATTTCTCAAGGGAGTCAGAGTATGCGAAAACGGTGCTCATAAAAAAGCTGACCTATGAAAGCTGGTATCGATCATTGCTAATTAGGATAGAATGGTGAAAGGAAAGAAATAACCGTATTACCAAACTCTCCTTCTGAGTACAAAAATGGCTCATCCTTTCTTATGCTCAGTAATTGCGACAAAGTCTCTCATGCGAAAATGTCTTAGCTGATCATATTCTGCCTATATCTAGCGTTGGCGGCTACAGTATACAACACATATTCTCATATTTTCCCATCTTCCGACAGCTGATTTCTAGTCTATTTCTAAATGGTTGCAGAAAAGGATAAGAAACTTTTTGAATTCTTCGCTGATTTTGAAACGGTCAACATTGGTAAAAAATCGACGATGGAATTATTGATGAATTTACTTCGCAGTCGCATCTGTCTTCATTAATATTTTGTTGATCTATCTAATTCTTTATCGATCAAAGGATATTGGAGCTTACAAATATCTACTCCTGGCATTTGCTCTTAATGATATCTACTATCCATTCGTTCACATTCTCACACTTCCGGTAACTTTTATTATGGTACCATTTGATTAGAGTTTTCATTGTCAGGTAATTTGCTCATACAAAGATGCGTTTATCATGTTTTCATACGGAATTCTCACTTCGAAGGCGTCTATCTGCCTTTATGCATGCACATTTTCCCAAACAATGCCGCTGTTGGCACAACTATTCGTTTATCGACTAATTGCAGCAAAATGGTATGCAAGCGTATCTATCAGTCGATTTCTCAACATCTTCGAATTTCAGGCCTCAATATATAAAATATTACACCGGAACTAGTTGCTTTGTTCTGGTTAGTATCACCGTCAGCGTTGTGGCGGCTCTCTGGTAATTAATTCAAGTTTCAACTTGATGAGATCTTGTTTCAGGTTTGCGAACTGCTACATAAATTATGGTCTGGATCAGGAAACTTACGAATACGCACAACCATTCCTCGAAGAAGGGTTTCGGGGAGAGAAAATCGAGTTCATAGGGGCTCTTTACTATGTCGGATTTCCTTTTTCGTTATTTTTACGATCGAAATTCAACTTCAGAGTGTTGAGGGGAAGTTCCGAATGAGGGCATTTCTCGCCACCATGGGATTCAATGCAATTATGATGACGTGCATGTCTGTTATCGCATTTTGCTCGTTTTCAATAATTATTCATTTCCGGTGAGGTTTTTTCTTGCGTTTATTTACTTTATGTGAATATTTTTAGAAGCTCTCTCGTCCAATGGTCAGGTACAACGAAAAAGTTGCAGTTGCAATTGTTCAAGACTCTCGTTATTCAAGTAAAACTTAGAAACGTACAAAGATTTAATTGTTCTTCCAGATGATCGTTCCGATGATATTCGTATATCTTCCATGTGCGGGGATCATAAATCTGCCTATGATGGGCTTTCGGTTGAATGTGTTTCCGAATCTGGTTTCTGCATCGACAACGTTCTTTCCCCTCGTCGACGCGTTTATCATTATATTCGGAGTGAAAAGCTACAGGTATTGAATTAGATTCGTTTTTATTTAAAAAATATTTCAGGGAGTCATTAACTTCCATGTTTGTATGCTGTCCTGGCGTGCGCAATTTCGTGATTCCGCTTTCGAATATCAACACGAATACAACATCCTTTGTGAGGAACACTATCTAGGACGGTATCTTGTGATGATCATTATTGTGCATGTAAATGTGATAAACAATTGAATGAATTCTTTATTCATTGCAAATTATTATTAACATTATAACGACAAGTAAAAGCGCTAGTGAGAAGAAGCTACAAGCCTGCATGAAATTAACCCATTCATAATTCCAAGCTGAATTCTCACGATCATCAATAATCTTTCCGCGAATTCGTTGCTCTGGTGGTGAAAGGCCCCACAACCACATAGTAGAAGCAAAAGCAACGCAGCATGGAAGCAGCATTTGAAATGTGAGCGCCTTCAATACATTTTTTTTTCAATTATGGTCCTGTAAAACTCACCCAAGCGATGAAAATGTGATGACGCTTGGTTGTGAGTTCCTGAAGAGAACAAACGAACGTAAATAATAAGGGCAGATGAACACATGATCATAAATAATGACTGATTATGAACACTGACCGCCTGTGCTATTCGGATGATGAGTTTTCGTCTAACGAAGAAAATGAAAGTCATCACCGTAGGCGAAAGCATGACAATGAATGTGTTCAGAAGCGTAGCTCGAGGTGCTCCGTAGTTGGGAAAGACTGAACATCGAAAACAGTTATCGGAGACATATTCAGGTGTTGTACATACTGTCGTGTATCGATGTCGTGTAGGTGCAATCGACGGATCACTTCAGTTGATGCGTTATTCTGTTCCAGATAGTTTATAGCTTGCGATAGATAATTTTCGGTGCAAAAGTGAGATAGCTTACAGTAGGTATGATCATTGGAATCAAGCTGAGCGAGCACAGAGATGTGATTTGCATTGGCGTTTTCAGAGGGCGTAATCCGACCACCTTTCTGACTACGTAGAGTCGAAACGCAAAGGAGAGAAGAAGAAGAACCGTCGTTTGCTGCACGAGGTTAACATGCAAAGCTGTTGAAAGATTTAAACCACGTTATCATCGAAAACGCAAATCATGACATAGCCGGCAGAGATTCCTATGGAAAACTGAACAAGGACCGAGAAAAACGAAGATCATAGATCCTTGATGATCTTGCACTACCCTGACAACATTTCTTTGCGATTAAATTTTTTTTTTGTAATTACCTAACTGTTCCAATAGTGCTAGCTGTTGCTGTACCCAAATCGATGATCGCATTGAAAAGCAAGAAAACTGACGCTCGAAGGTGCTTACTTGGGCGTTTTGCGGATCGCAAATTATCGCAGTTTAAAAATAACCACTAACTTGAGCACGATTGCAGTGATTAGAATAACAATCAGAATGAATGCCAGTATTCCGATTGTCCAAACAACGGAGATCTTATCGTGCAGCTTATCGTGTTGGGAGATCATTTGTATGAACATAAACAAAAGAAATACGATAAGAGACGTAATGCACTGGACGGAGGCATTGACTGAATCTGGACATTATTTTTATTATTTCAAACATCTTTCGAATGCGAGGGTTATAGATCGTACTTCGTTTCTTCAGTAATGGTTAGAGACCGCAAGCTCCGCCCACTTGGGAGGGATAGAGAATCGGCGAAAAGTGGGATTGAGGTTTAGCAAATCGAATACTGAACCGATTTGGTAGATCAAAATTGCGTTGGATAGGTCTCAGCCTCCTCTTTTAGTGGTGCAATGCGCGCTACGATCCGATTATTATAAGTTGGTCAAAAATCGATAAAAGGGGACCGACATAGAGGATTTTGGTACTTCCCGAGCACCAACTCAAGCGCGCATTACGTATGTCGTTCATATTATTTAAAAAGATATTTCTGAGCAAAAATAATAACAAAAAGTATGTTCCCCGAATTGCTAAATACAAATGAAAAATCGGAAGTACGCGCGTAACGCTAGTCCGACCTACGGTGTTTATCGTGATCGTGCTTCCAAATTGTGTCTCTTCCCATCTCCCTCTCGTTCTCCATATGCAAAGCTGCGCGAAACTCCGCCCCCTCAGACCCCCTTCCCATCGCTGTTCTCTAACCCGTCGTGAATAGCACGCGCGCTGCCTGGGTAAGGGGTGATTTCCCTCAAGAATTGTCTTTCACGACAGGGCGAAGCTATGGCCGTCGAACATCGGGATTGAGCTCAGGATAGGCTCCGCCTACTTTTGCCTCGTCCTGGTTTCGGCCACTTCTCTGTTGTGCTAATTTCGCATGGTTTTTGGCTCATAACTCGACTCAGAGATGAGATATCGACAAACGGTAAAAAGTATGATCTTATTCAGACCAAGAGGGGTACATTAGGTACGACAACATGCCCTTACAATAGATTCGGTCAGTGACGTTGCGGTCTCTAGTAATGGTACTACAATTACTCTCGATTAATACGTCTAATACCGCCTTGAAATATGCGTTTCATCGTAATCGAATGAAAATCGGCATCTGCTTTGTGTTGAAATCAAATGCTCTAAAGATCGCGTACGATGAGTGGGCAGAAAACCAGTGATGATTGTTAGTCTGTGTCTTCCTTACATGTTGAGTACATGAGTGAGCTAAGCATTCATAGTCTGAAAGACGCGAAGATATGTATATCAATTTTTATATAAAAAACGTAATAATTAGAGAATAATCCGTTCAAGTGATTTCGCACAAACCTAAGATTAAGTTTAACAATAAATTATAAAACTGTTCCCGATCACTTTTACTACCGATGACTAATACGACGACGCACATAAAAAAGACGATTGATAAGACCGCCAAGCTCCATCCATTTTGTTTGTCTCAAGCATGTCATGCTCACGCGTTATTCTATTTGTCTCCTTATTGTTGTCAGGTATTGAGTAATGAAATAGTTTTCATTGAAAAACTCTATTTTATTATGCGTTTCAAAATGAAACTTTATCAGAATCTCATTGTCGTGTAACCTTCACGCATTCGGAAGTGCTGGAACAGCAGGATCTGGATGGAGCTAATAAGGTTGCTCGCCTGTCTAAATATGATTAGAATCATATTTTCCAGGCTAGTTTCAAATGCGAAAATGGATGCTTGGTCTACAGTGATTCTCGTTCTCCCGACATGCACATTACCGAAGGTGAAAAAGATCTGAAGAGGTGATTATTTCACAGAAATTCGTTATTAAACCGTTGTTGTAGCTTCGATGAGTTTGGTCCCGATGATAGACCATTTCCTATCAAATTGGATGTGAGTTTAATATTGCGTAACTTCCTTAGTGGTTCTATGGAAGTGCTATATTTAATTTCGGTTTAATTCAGCCGAGCAATAGCTACAATATCATCTACAAAGGAGCTCAAAACCCTCCGAATTTTGTGTTTTATGCAGTGGATATGAATTCAGGCGAGTCCCAGTTAAAGCTATGCTGTGATGTATTTTTTCTGTTTTTTAGCCGACGCGGACACACCCGTGTACGCACTGAATGGTGGAGTCGGATATCTTTCCAATACCGATTTTGTGAGAAGGTTTACAGTGCTAAACAGTGGCGATTCCACACCACATATTTCATTCGAGGGTCATTTTGAGGTGAGGAGATGCAATTTAGAGATCTTTTGAATTTATAATTTTTTATTTGTCTCAGGCCGGTTATCCAAGAATTTATGCAACTGGATATGACGGTTCGAGTGAAGAATCCTGTATACCAGTGTATCAAGCCACGTGGGAATTTTTGTTACCATAATGTTGAATTACGCGAAATTTAGATCGCAGGGCAACGCTCTCAATTCCCTTCTGTATATTTCATCTCCAATTTTTACAGTAGTGAATGTCGCCATGACGAAAAGGACTGATAGTCGAAGCGGTATTGCAACATTTCATCCAAATTACAAATAATTTCATTGCAGACACTTTTGAGCCTAATTTACCTAATTCTTCCGCTATTTACATGTCTTCGGGTAATGACATTTCCATTGCACACATTGCGGTTGCTAACAATAGTATTATAATAGCTACAATAGAGCTATTTATCGAACTCGTAGCGGGTTGTGTAAAAAAATTAAATTTAAGGCTATGTTGGATGCGCGAATATTCCGGACCAGATCTACTACTCCAATACCAATACTGTTCAGGACAGTTTCAGCGTTGAAGTGACAAGGTTGCGTTAGTATTTTGATTTGGAAAAAAATAATATTTCAGCCTTGGCTACTCCGCGTACGTCTACAATCTTGATGAAAATGATGCATTGCAAATCACGGTAAACGGCATTCGAAAAGAGTAAGTTTTATTTTTAACAATTACAAAGACAATGTTAAGCATCTTCGGCGACCTGCTATTGGCCAGACATCAGTTTGAAGCGGATCGATTTGACGTGTCCATTTACTGGACTCAGAAATCTCAGATCGGAAGTTTCGCCGTTCAGTTCGACTTTGGCCCAGAAAGTACGAAGAAAACTTCAACTTCAACGACGATAACCACGACAACAATTGGAACGACAACGACGAAAAGTGCTCATGGAATAATGACATTTTCTCCCCTGATTGCTATCATAACAATCATTGCATTGAAGTACTTTGTCAATGATCAATGATGTGTGACTATCCAGATTTTAATAAATTATTGACGGCATTTATTGCGTTATTTAGTAAATCAGTAGTCCCTGATCATTGTTTTTTCTTGCCAAATCGCTCCGAAATCAACTTCTGGGAAGCCTCAGATCCGAACATTTTTCTAATCGCTTCCACTTCCGTCTCGAAGATTCCTCGCATCTTCTGCTTCCATGCGTCATTTCGAATGAGTGATTTTGATGCGAGAAGGCTCTGAAATCATGAATTGATATTACTCCCCGAATCTTTCCTAGATTAGATCCTCACATGTCTCGGAAGCTTCTCAAATTCTTCGAACATTTCGGCTGAGAGTCGATCGAAATCGGCTGCAGGAAATACCTGGAATTATAAATTGCATAAATTTGAATATTACCAGAGGATATTGACCGCACTCTTTTTGAAAAAAAAAGTGAACTAGCCTTTCCAACAAATCCGCACTTCAACGCATCCGCTGCCTCCAATCGCTGATTGAAGAGCAGCATACCATTAGCCTGAATTTGAGATTATTACTACATCATAACACAGCCAAAATCAGGGAACAATACGCCAAACCCGTGAAGTGCCCATAATCGGTGGGAACGTGCCCGAACTGCCGCCTTCCGGCGTCACTCCAACCAAAGAGAATGGGGTTGAGAAGTATGCCTGCAAAATCAATGAACTCTCGATTTTGAGCGAGAGTCAGAACAAGTATGTTTCTCGTAAACGTCTTCTTACCGTATCCGTGCACACGACGTAGTCCATCAGGGCGAGCGTCGTCGCAGCGATGCCAAATGCCGGTCCGTTCACGAGTCCGAGCAGGATCTGCGGTTGTGATTGGTTGATTGTGTTGTTCAAAATAGCGATGGCAGCACGAGCTCAATTTCGATAATCTTTCGCCCGTCTGACCAAGTGATCATTTGAAATGAGTGAGGGAAATGTTCTTCACACCTTATCATGATCGATCAGCCGTCTGCCCATGCGGAATGGCCCGATATCGAGATCCTTGGATGCAGCAGCCCTGCAGGGATTGAATTCACGCAATTACATACGATATTAAGGTAAGTCAAGTTTATCCGAATGCTCACTTTGAGTTCCACTCTGCTGGCGTGAAATCGTTTCCTGCCGAGTAGAATTTGCCGTCGCCTGCAATATTATTACTTCAAATCTGGACGAGAATTATGAAGCCTTTATTTTTGATCATAAACTGATATATGATAATTTTAAAATGTGTCTCACCAGTGATCGCAGTGAACGTTGTCGCCGGGTGATCATTGGCCTCGTCCAATCCTCGACGGACTTCATCGTACATCTGAGAAACACCAAGTTCATCGAATTGCGGACACTTTTTGTAAATGCATTTTAAGAGACCGGATCGGTAAAAATCGAGCATTTTGGCCTGCCCCCGGACACGCTCCTACCGAATTGAGTTCCGCAAGCCCATACTCTAGTGTTAGGAGGGCCTTGCCCCCGCATTACTCATAGTACCCCCTATTTCCATTTCTTGCCTACCCGGGGAGAGAAAAGTGAAAAATATCGCAAAATAATCAAAAAGTGGTGTTTTCTCAACCGGTCAAGATAGACTCAATTTTACATTTGCAATATATTTCGGATGTCCAAACACAGTTTATCAGCCAAAAAGATATATTTATGCTCAATTCCATAACTGCGTTTTTGAGTACTAATTTCGATTTTTAAGTGAAAAATGACCATTTTTAGCCGCCCTTCCCAGTCACACTATGTGCACAGTGTAGCCAGATGACCTCCCCAACGATTCCACTATTGAGAATCCAGATCGATTTTACCCGCAAAAGGAGCTGTCCGATCAAGTGAAAGTCACTGCTTGATGCAAGCCGAAGAAATCGCTCTCTCGATTAGATTTCCAAATAGTTGTGCTAAAAACCACTCACATGACATTAGTATACCTCAATGCAAATATTTATTACCATAAGAGGCGAATCCGCGACAATGAGTTTTTTGACCCATGACCCGGGGTTCATGCCTCAAAAGTGACTCATGACCATGAACCCCGGGTCATGGTCCGAAATGGACCGAAAAAGTCATGATGGAGGATCATCAAGTACTACACACCAATACATGCTACAGTAACCCCATAATATACAGTACCCAAAAATTCCGTAATTCGACGGGCGTGGGGATGAGAAATTGAGTTTTAGTGAAAAATTCTGCAAAAACACTATTATCAGCCCCAAGTCCGTCGAATTACGGAATTTTTGGGTACTGTATATTATGGGGTTACTGTAGCATGTATTGGTGTGTAGTACTTGATGATCCTCCATCATGACTTTTTCGGTCCATTTCGGACCATGACCCGGGGTTCATGGTCATGAGTCACTTTTGAGGCATGAACCCCGGGTCATGGGTCAAAAAACTCATTGTCGCGGATTCGCCTCTTATGGTAATAAATATTTGCATTGAGGTATACTAATGTCATGTGAGTGGTTTTTAGCACAACTATTTGGAAATCTAATCGAGAGAGCGATTTCTTCGGCTTGCATCAAGCAGTGACTTTCACTTGATCGGACAGCTCCTTTTGCGGGTAAAATCGATCTGTATTCTCAATAGTGGAATCGTTGGGGAGGTCATCTGGCTACACTGTGCACATAGTGTGACTGGGAAGGGCGGCTAAAAATGGTCATTTTTCACTTAAAAATCGAAATTAGTACTCAAAAACGCAGTTATGGAATTGAGCATAAATATATCTTTTTGGCTGATAAACTGTGTTTGGACATCCGAAATATATTGCAAATGTAAAATTGAGTCTATCTTGACCGGTTGAGAAAACACCACTTTTTGATTATTTTGCGATATTTTTCACTTTTCTCTCCCCGGGTAGGCAAGAAATGGAAATAGGGGGTACTATGAGTAATGCGGGGGCAAGGCCCTCCTAACACTAGAGTATGGGCTTGCGGAACTCAATTCGGTAGGAGCGTGTCCGGGGGGTACTCGATTTTTACCGATCCGGTCTCTTAAATATTGGTGACCTAGTGCAAGGGAATAGGGAGGACGCAGTATAGTTTGAACCTAGAGCGTACCTTTGTCGTCAGCGAATTCGCCCTCTTAACATTATCCAATTTGATCCAGTATGTGGAACCCTTGACGAACGTGCGAACGGACATCTAACTGGACAATCAATGTTGTTTATGCGTATGGGAAACGATGTTAAAAGTGATCACACGAATTTTCATGAATTTTAATGGTAGGCTACTAGTAAACTTACATTTGGCGATCAAAAAGCAAAATCAAAGGCGTGGAATAAAGAATGCAAGGGAAAACAGGTGCAACGAAGAGTGAGGGAAGTAAAGAGGAAGAGAGAAAGAGAGGATAGGGGCACGCGGGGAAGATTGTTGATCACTTATCGCACATCGCCTTGTTGTTGACCCGGAAAAGTGTCACTTTTGTGTTCCGGTTGACCTCTCGCGAGCACTTTGAAGTTCACAACGCGCGAAAATGGGAAGTCAAAATGGAGGGGGGATGAGTGATATTTATCAACAGATATCAAATCTATGTTCGTAGTTTCAAGGCATAATCAGGTTTAGTCAAGTATACATTGTGATTAGGTTATATCTATATTAATCAGTTTATTCATAGCTTCATATTTTAGAAAATCTTTCAAAAGTCGAAATCTTTCACGTCCAAAACTCCAATATGATTCATCATATACGGAAGTAGGCTGCCACGGTCGCTGATGCGAATGAATGCCCGAGCACAGAATGCTCTTTGGAACGCGTCCTTGGACGACTGGGGAAGAGCCTTGTAGTCGTAAATTATCTGTAAAAGGACAGTTTGCTCATGTGAAGCTGCCTTTATCATGCATTACCTTCCTGATTTTATCTTTCTCCACGATGATCAACTGGACAGGATTCTCTTCGATGATATAAAAAAACTTCGCGATAGTAACCAGAAGTTCGACAATAAAGTCGCCGAGCTGAGATAAGGACATTTAATACTCTCAGTGGATTGAGTCGGCTCACGTCTTTGGCGAAATTCTGTGCTTCGGCATCCATTGTGGCAATGCGCGTTTGAAGAGTGCCGAGAACCTTCTTGATGTACTCAAAAACCTTAGGCATTTCATCCGAAAGCACTTTCATCGCCTGAGAGTGTATTTTTATGACAACTTTTCAACTGAGGCACCCTCGAAATATACAAACACAGGACTCGCCTCTTCTTTGTTCTGCATTTGACTCTTGCTTCTTTTCCACTTCCTCCATTCATCTGCCATCTCGGCCCGACATTCCTCGGTCGGTTCCAGACTAATGATGTCGGCTAAAAAAATAGAATTTCAGAACAACTTTGATCGTTGAAGACGAAGGAGAAAGGACTCTGAAGGACGAGGAAACGGACCGGTGCATCCATCGAAGTATTCTTCAGCAGAGACGCCCAGCCTGGCTGCCTCGTGCTCGAGAATCAGCTTTGCACTAGTAAGGTTGACATCGGGGCCCCAGATCTTGACGATGAATTTCTGTCGATCATTGAGCTCCGTGTGTGCGCCGACGGAGAGAGCGACGAGAGGAAGAAGATGAAGGAGGATCATCTGGAATGGGAAATGATCAATGGAAAAGGAGCACTCGGATGAGAGATAATTGTTCATGAACAGAGAATGATTTCAAGAAGGCATTCCTCCATCTTAAATACGATGAATCAATTGTGTCACTGTCGAGCTTGTCTTCTCACATATTTCTTTTTCGCCTATCTTAATCATCTCGTTGTCTTTTTCCGATAATTTCCGATGATGTGTAATATTCGGGCGTGATGCATGTACGAAGAATCTGCCGCTTCTTCCTTTTTTTAGATGCGTCATCGCGAACAGAAAGTAAGGTAAATCAATTGCATTTCGAAATTCTCTCCAGTACGAAGTCATTGAAATCTGCGCACGTATGAATATATTGTTATTGCGTCACTCAAATGATAATTTGCTTCAATTGCTTTATTGAGATATCGCTCATACAGACCTTCAGAAGACATCGCGTAATTTGCTACTAGCACATGATGATCACTCGAAGATCGGTTCTCCCTCCGCGAGTCGATACATCAACTTGACGAACTCCTTGAACTGTCCTCCGTTGTCGACAATGCGCAGGGAGACACGGGAACAGAAGGCTCTTTCGAGGGCGTTCTTCGACGACTGGGGAAGGGCAGAATATGCATCGAAGATCTACGAGAAACATTATTACTCCAAGCAATGAAGCATAAATAGTTAGTAATAGAAACCCCAAGACAAGATAATATTGAATACCTTCACGAAATCCTTGGCAACAAAGGTGTACTGCTCCATTGGAGACTTGAGTTCTTTAAAGGACGAGCTCGTAATGGTAACAACCATTTCAAGGAGAGCATTGGTGGTCTGAAATTCCATGTTTATGTTAGAAATTTTTCCGTTAGGCTTCACAAATGAAGGATCCTTGAATTGAATATGGCTCACCTCATTCACAAACTTCTGCGAATCTGCATCCATTCCTTTCACGAACTCTTTGATGATATTGAATCTCTTCATCAAGATAGCGGTCGATTTGGGCAAGTGCTTCTCGCACAATTTGAGAATCTGCGAGACTTTCATTTTAGGCGTTAGATGACTCGTTGCAATGGAATCACGTAATATTCAATCTTACCTCCTCTTTGCTCTCAATCTTGATCGTTCCCTTCAACTTATCCGCAGTTTCTTCATCCTTCTTATAAACGGCCCATTCTTCATCAGTATAAAGCAGTTTCTCGTTTTCCGCTGGAATTCTTTCATAGATTGAAATCAAATTCGACCCAAATTCGAAAAATTCAATAGTTACAAGCGAAATCTCAACCAACCATAGCAGCTATCAAGGTATTCCTTTGCTGTGATGCCGATCCTCTGTCCTTCCTCATGCAGAATCTGCTCGGCAATAGCAAGCCTCAGTTCGGAGTCCAAGCCCCACATCTTCTGTATCTTCTGGTGCTCAGCGAGCCCGAAGGGATCCCCTTCGGCGAGCGCGACGAGAGAAAGGAGAAGCAAGACTCGCATGGCCTGAAACATAAGGAGAATAAGTGGCGCATCGTGTGAATAATATGCGATTCACGCAGAAAGTGGGAAGAAGCGTTGCCCTGAGCAAATGGAAAACAACTGCTATCGCATCCTCGACCCTCTTCTCTTCGAACTTTTTTTCAATCTCTCCGCGTCCTGAGTCATCAGTCAGATAGTTTTTGCGGTGACCGATGTAATGCTCGCGACGTGCAACCTAGGGGAATAAAGCGGGAAGGGATGAGACAAATGCAAATCATATGCTATCCTTGGATCAATTAGCTGCTGGAATATGACTCATGAATATTACTCTAGAATTCGCTGTCACGCAGTTCGTCACTATCCATCCCGGCGTCCGTCACGAAACGTCACCGTTCAAGAACTGTCCGTTACATGTGACGTTTCGTGACGGACTGCGTGACAAAACACGTCACGATCGTGACGATCCGCGCGTGTCAGACGAGGGAAATTTTGCAAAAAAGTGATGCGTCGGGGTGGAAGCGAACCCAGGGCCTACCTACCCGTTGATTCCAATGCTGATGTCTTACCCACTACGCTATGCCCGCTGATGGTGGAGATACGCAAGAGGAACTAGACATCACTGCGCGCAACTTCGCATTGCACGCACCGTTTGAAACAGAAGATAGAGTGCAAACGTTCGACTAGTGATAATAAGGATGCAAATATTCAATTGCAATCAAGAAAATGACGGTCGAAAAGCATTTGGGTAAAAAATATTTTTTTCGCAAATCTCAAAAAGACCATCGTCAGCATACGCATTTAGAGTTACAAAATGCGCCTATAAACTTTTTTCAATTTTTAAGCCATCGTCAATTTTGGCGTCAAGGAGTGACGTACCGTGACACCAAGTGTCACGACGTGACTATACGTATTCCCTGTCGTCACGAATCATCCCGATCGTTACTTATCGTGACACTTTTCGTCACGTTTCGGACGGAACGGGATGATTCGTGACGAACGCCGTGATGGATCGTGATGAACTGCGTGACAGCGAATTCTAGAGTACTTTATCGAAAAAAACGCTACGTTCTCTACAATTGTTTCAGGATTGTCGTTGTCACTCGGACGGAATCAGGCTTCAATAAATTCTCGGTCCGCAATCAGAACCATCATCGCGATGAATTGCTTCGAGCGATAGGGGCCAACTCTGAAGCATTCTCCAGTAGGATTTTGGTCACAATGCGTGATTCAACAGACAGCGACGATGAAGATTGAATAAATATGTGCTTGTAGAGAGATGGTCTATAACTCTCATACTCTATCGTGATCGACCAGAGAGCAAAGACGATCACGTCTGGTGCGCATAATTGATTATTTTAGTATTTTAGTATGATTGAACATCAACATCAAATGGACGAAACTTTTATCACATTATCATTTCCGGTCCGCATAGTAAGTGTCTTGGTTGAGTAAACTATTAGCATTCTTATCCATGATTCGCTCAATAGAAAACGTGAAAGGTCGTCGCCAATTCCACTGTTCACCATCAAGAATCTCCATGATCGGTAGAGTGAGCAGGACTCGTCCATTGAAGATACAGAGTGATTTCCCATCGTTGAATATCTGGAATGTTCATCGTCATCTCTCAAAGTGACAAGAGCGCCGAGAGGAATGGAGAGCGAAATGTGTTTCATACCGTATATTGATCGTGCATCACGGGCTCTTTTCTCGCCTTGTTTGTGGGCTTGAACTCGTTGTTAATAGTTTCGTTGATGTTCCACTCGCTTAGAATCGACGCTTTGATATCTCGTGCTTTTTTACTGTTGTAGATCTGTAGGCTTAGCTTTACGTCGTGTGTGCGCTTCGTTAGTTCCTTAAAAATTCTTAGATTTGCATCGTCATAGTTATTCTGAAATTCGACAATGAGCCTTCTTTCCATTATTCAACTTATTTCGACCTTCTCCACCCTAATGATACTCACTTCAATAGCAGCAATCATTCCATTTGGAGTGAGACGTTTTGAGGTTGCACCAAAATCGAGAATGACTTCCTCTTTCGTGGTTTTGGCCAATTTCAACAAATACGCGTCAGTGAGGAGGTGATCATCGTAGTAACATTGCTTTGAACCCTGAATATTATTCAGATTCGAATCATAATGGAATGAATCAAACTTCGTCTTTCAGTGTAATGAACAGCCTCCTAACACTCAAAGATCTGTCGAGTATACTCTTGATGATATCCTTCCGCGATTCATTCGCCTCAGAAAGCGTCAATCTAAAGCTCTCCAAGTGATCGAACGACAGCGCCTTATCTATCCTGAAATAATGTGTAACGCAAGTTCCAGGGTAAAGCACGTACCAATCGTTCTGCTCCAATGAATTCAAGCTAGATTCAATCTCTATCTTTTCGACTTGAATAGAAAGCGAGTGAATAGCGTCAAGCACGATGTCAATTTGTCTCTAAATTTGCAACATTTTTAGGTATCTATTTTTCTATTTCTAGGAACTTCTATTTTTGCTCCAGGCATAACAGATCTGATTGTGACGTAAGTGCAGGGAGAACACTTCACAATCAGCACCCTCCTACTAAGTACTACTAGGTACCTAATACTTGAGAAACAAAAGAGAGACTATGATAGAGGCAAATGAATCAGAGCAGGACATAACACATCTAATAAGATTGACCAACCGGAGCTGCTATTTTCAAGTTCCCAATAACGTAGACTCGATCAATCGAGAGCTTCTCCGTTAGTTGCGATCGTAGTTCCTCCATTGCTTCGTCGGTGTAGGGCAGGCGAATGCAGAGCATCGTACAGGTTAGCATCTGACAGTAATTTTGACATCGTATCTATCGAATTCTTATAAAGCATAGACGGTACCGTGTATTTTCACTACCAAAAGTGCCGTGAAAGTCTGCAAAAAAATCAAACAAGGGATAGGCTCGCACTCTCCAGACTGAGTGTGCCAAAGATATAGCAAACTGATAATCTTACATCCATTAGGGCATCAATCTCCAACTCCTCCAATCGTGTCATGCTCTCCAATGGAAATCTCTGAAGGAATATCATCAATCTTCACCAATGGATCCTCCTTTAATCGCTCAGAACCAATTCAACAGTAAGTTTCATAATTAACACCCAATAAATGTTGAATTCTCACCATCTTACTTGCAATCGCCTTCCCGCCAGCTGAGGACGCCATACTTTGAATGTGAAAAACGCGATCGAATGGAGAGAGAGAAGGGAAATAAAAGCAATGCGGGGCGAGAGACTAACGCCACCAACACAACATTGCACAACATTAACCTATTCGCTGGCGCTGGGTGACTGGTCCCTTATTGCATCGAGAAAACTTTCGAAAACCAAATACCTGTGCGAGTGAATCTGAAGTGTGTAATGGAAAAAATAAAGCTTGTAATAATTTGCCTTCTTATTTCGTAATGATTTTTCGACGGTAAGGAAGCATGTGAGAACATTGCGAAATGACGGTTGGAGATGATTTTTCCAAGAGTGAAACTCAATCGTTGCAAATGTAACAATTGTTCTGTTGATAGCTAATTCTCCATTTTTACTCGTGCTTCAAGAAATATGATGAAGATTCCTTTATCAATAAGTACATTTAGTTTAGTTCCTTCTTCATTGAGACCTGAAGGTCGTCCAGATCCGCCATGGCATTCATCATTCCGATGAACATTGCGAATTGTTGCTCAGCTCCAGCAATTCGAATGGACGCACGAGAGCAGAAGGTCTTCTCGAGAGCATCCTTGGATGACTGAGGAAGGGCAGTGTAGGAGGTGATGATCTGGAAATCGAGTAAGCACTTTGTCGTTTATCAACCATCGATTCTCAGATTGGGTCCAATAGACCAAATGATATCGATTAAAATGAGGATTACACAATTGTGCGTACCTTCTTGAACTGCTTGGCCATCTGGGTGAGTTCCTTCATGGGATTCTCGAGAGGATTGGAGGATGACTTGGACGCCATTACGAGTGCATGGAGAAGAGTGTCGCCGACCTGACAAATCGAAATTCTTCTCAATGATCACAAGATGAAGAACACAGAAGACGATCTCTGACCTCATTGGCGAACTTCTGCGATTCGGGGTCCAATTTGGCAATGACCTTCTTCATGAAATCAAAGCGCTTGGAGAAGATTGCGTACGACTTGGGGAAGCGCTCCTCCCACACTTTGAAGACCTGAAATTCTAGAATTGTTGTCGTGATTGTACAGCAAAGTTCGAAACCCGATCTAAAGCAAGAGCGTACATCTTCCTTGCTCTCGAACTTGATCGTCGCTACGATCTTCTTCGCTTCAGCCATATCATTCGCGAGGTCGACCTGTTCCTCCGCCGTCACACCCATAAGGCCAGACTCCACTGCGTCCACTACAATTACACAGTATTTCCGGGATCATTGTCTCATCTGCTGCAACTAACCAGTGCATCCATCGAAGTATTCCGCCCCCGTCAGTCCGACCTTCTTGCCTTCCTCCTCGAGAATGAGTTTCGCTTTGATCAGATCCGTATCGGGTCCCCAGACTTTGAGGATCAACTTCTGACGGTCGCTGAGCTGAGCGGGAGCGGCGAGGGCAAGACAGAGGAGAGGGAGAAGGCACAGTAGAGTACGCATGTCTGGAAGAGGAATTTGATCGCAAATAAACACGAACTGGCCGACAAAATACGATGAAGCTGATTGGATTCGCATCTAAAGCAAAAGTGTTGCAAGTCGAGGCGTTTGCTTGACTTTAAGTAGCCAAAGGCGAAGAGTCAACTGATCGAATGACAGCTTGACTTCACTTCTCTTTGCTTCTTTTTGTTGCTTCTTTCTCGTTCCACTGAGTCATCGGACACATGTGCCCAAAGCTCAGCGGCGCCATCTCTCAAAAGCTCGGCGCCATCTCCCAAGAGTTGTAATGCCCCGAACGAAAGCGTCGCTTCAATTTTTGATCACATCGCACACTACGCTATTTACCTCATTGATCGCATTTCTGACTATTTCGGCGCAGTATGAGACAAATTTTACCTCATGAAGCTATGAAATCTCGTAATCTGAACCTCATTATTCACATTCAGAGCGTTATAATGCTGCGAACAGTGTCGACGTCTAGACGATTTCTCTCCAGACAAATCGTCTAGACGAAAACGAGGGAGACAGGCTCCCTCTCATTCTCCCCTCTCACTCCGATGCAAACTGGTCAAAATGAGTGATTTTTCGCGTCATTTTGACCAGTCTGCATCGGAGTGAAAGGGGAGAATGAGAGGGAGCCTGTCTACCTCGTTTTCGTCTAGACGATTTGTCTGGAGAGAAATCGTCTAGACGTCGACACTGTTCGCAGCATAATATTTATTAAGCAATGGAGATCGCCGCTGCAGCTGTTTTGCTTGCACGTGAAAATGGAAGAACCGCTCGATATGAAGGGAGCATATGGAGGGAGGATTTATTAACGGCGACGCTAGTGAAAACATACTAGACGTTATAAAGCAAATATGAATCTTTGTAACGATTGGATGCACGACCATACTCTTATCTTTCATATCACCTCGCTATCTGATCTTATGATATTATAATTCATTTTTCAATAATCAATTTGGAGCAGTTTGCAAACATACGATAATAATTCGTTGCTCCAAATCCCCGTCGCGCAGAGTAACCAAAGCGAAACGCTCCCGGCAATTCCGCACGGCAACATCATTTGATAGTGAACGCCTGATATTCTTGTTCATGCCGCCAAATCGATGATTGCATTGTTCAGTAGAAAGACGGAATACGATCGAAGCACGGGAGTTCTATAAATCGTGCAGCGTCTTTTGTTCAAGCTTCAATCTGAACTACCTCAGCAATAAGGTTTACAATGAATGCCGATATATCAAGCGTCCAGATAACAGCCAAGTGAATCGTGTACCGTAAGCATTCGTTCGAATGATTACAATCTCAATGTGAATATAATAAGACAAGAAAAAATACAGTTAATGAACACAGAAAATACGCGTGATCTGTCCTCTACGCTACATAAAAGAATATTCTTCATAAACTAGTTGTAATATTGTAGATCACAAGTTTCACTCACGGCTGAGGCAGTGGATAAAATAGGACACAGAGAAGAGGATAAAGCATGAGTATGCACCAAGAGCGATCAGATTTCAGTTATTATTTGATGATCGTAACCTGGGAATAGAAGTTCAGCATATAGATTAGTTTGAAGGTCGTACTTTATTGTGAAGAGGGTGTGAGGAATAATTAAAAAATTTCATGGACACTCGTTCTGCATGCGATGATTAATTTGTTCGTATGAAGCTAACAAATGATGAAGCACAACAGATGCATTCATAGAAAGTGAATGCGCCAATTGAGATCAACCTTCAACGAGATTTTACTTTCAAATGTCTGTGCGTGTGGAATGACACACTACCGTAATCACATCACAACCGCCGTACTTGTGCAGAGGCGGACGACGTGTCCGCCGTGTGTGCAAGAAGATCGCAGCATTCTGACTACCTTTGTTTACTCCAGATAAGGGTGAACAAAGGGATTTTTTTAATTTTGCCGCTACACCGTAGTCGCACTGCAAATTGATATCAGAATATCGATTGATGGGAGGTTACGGTATCCAGGTTACGGTATTCAATCATCGATTAATGACGGAGCTACAGTAACCAATTATCGATTAATTTCGAAACTACAGTGTCCCAATTATAAATTTTCAGTCTTCGTTCGAGGCTCAATGCATGCTCTTCGCCAACAGCATCGAGGTGTTCCTGAAGATACTCGAAACTTATCTCGTGAGTTGGGGAGAGGGGAGGGGTATTATAAAAGCACCTGAGATCCACTCCAGCAGGACATTCGATCACAATGAATCATTGCAAGAAGCGGCAAAGCAATATGAAAGAAACCCTAATCAACTCGATAATCACATTCGATAATCAATAATCAATAGATAGTCAAAGCTCAATAATCGATAATCAATAACCATCAATCATTAATCTCTCTTATTATTTCTCAGCGCTCAGAGAAAGTGTGCAAGACGATGCACCTATGCAGCAACCCCAAACTGACCACCTTCAACCGCATCGGACAGCTCTACCTGAGGAAGATCGAGAATGAGGCGGAGAGAAAGGTGCGGTAGGGAACGGAAGAATACGATAGTGTACGATATTCAAGCGGCTCCTAATTGAGTCGAGGGAAAGATAGGGTAGGGTACAGAAGTCATGTTCTTCAAGGCTGTGAAGGCCCTCTAAGCCTCTAAGCCAAGCTCCGCCCACCGAAAGCCCCGCCCCTTTCGCGACTCCTATGATAATGTTTCTTGAGATCAAAGACCATTCGCTCCAATCTCTAATCGCATCAAACGCTTCTCTGTATGTGCCTACCGCTACCTGTATGTGTGTAATCGTCACGGGCTCGTTATTCGAATGACCAATAAATGTAATTGAGCAAAATATCAGAGCAATGCAATTGTACCGAAAGAAATGACAACCCCCCCCTTCCTCCTCATTGTGGAAAAAACTAGAAGTACATCTTTTTGTAGCTCTTGGATGTAAATCGCTCTACCCGGATAAGAAAAAGAAAAGGCGGGGTCAGAAGGGACCAGGGGAGAAGAGGCAGGGCAGGGCCCGGATACATGTATGCTATTTGGGCCATGTGAGGTATTACTCAAGGAGGGGCATCGGAAATTGGCAATACCGTTCGGCTCTCTCAGCCTCGGCGAGCTATTCGCATTCGGTATCGCGAATAGCCTCGCGGAGACCATGAAAGCACGGCAACGGTGTTGAAGGGAAAGGGTTCTAGCTGGGATCGGTTACTGATGTTCAAGGAGGAAAGGGGCTAGGGGAAGTAAAAACGGTCTAGGAAGGGGGAAGGGCAACGGATGAGGAAGGAGGGACAGAGGAGGAGAGGGAAGTGGGAAGAAGGGACTAGGAAGAAGTAAGCAAGGAAGCAGGGGCGAGGTTCACTAGGAAGAGGAGGGAGGGGCAAGGGAGGAGGAGAGAAGGCCCTCCAATCGATTCCCCTTTGATCTACCCTACTCTCAGGGGGGGGGGCTTCCCATTATCAATCGATAGGCTTTGATCTACCCGTCTGTCATGGCTCCCCTTCCCCTAATTCCAATCGATCGATCGATCGATCGATTGGCCTTTTGACACCTTGATCTACCCTCTACTCCCAGGGGTTCATTATATTAAGGCGATCCCGTTCATCCCTACTACCATACTACAGTATCCCTTATATTCAACACAATTTTCACTTCCTCGTCCCCGCATCTAGATGCCCTAGTCGCCTATAGTCCTATTGACTGCACAAGTGCGAGTCTACATTACCTCTTGTCTCTGCTGCTCTCCTTTCTTCTTTGCCGACTCGCTCCCTCAAACTAGCTCGAGGACGCCTTCGGGAGGCTGAAATTAGACGGATGAATCTACCGTAATCTACCCTATTAGGGATGACAAATCTGCAAATGTCTCTCTTGCCGTTCAAGCAAACGAAAGAGCATGCAAAATGAGTAGAGGCACAAGCCAATTTGTCATCACTATTGACTACCGTAACCTACCGTACCATAGCTACGTCTTCATCGGGGACGTCTTCAACGCTCGTCCCAGCCGTCCCTCCTGTGAGGCTCCTCTCCTCCTTCCCTCCGTGTCAGTTATGAAATGAGCCATATTATTTGTTCTCCCATTCCCTCTCCCAATAATTATTCTCACCTCTTCACTTACCTGCTATCATCGGCTTACCTCTCCTCATCTCCTCCTCTTCGCCCCTCGCGCCCCAGACAACACACACTACTACTACACTACAGCTATTACAAATAAACAACACATAAACAATCCTTCGTCGTTGTAGCCTCCTTGAAGAGCGTGTGTGAAGAGACACTACTATACAACTACTACATACACTACGACAACTACTACATACCTCTCCTCATCTCCTCCTCTTCGCCCCTCGCGCCCCAGACAACACACACTACTACTACTCTACAGCTATTACAAATAAACAACACATAAACAATCCTTCGTCGTTGTAGCCTCCTTGAAGAGCGTGTGTGAAGAGACACTACTATACAACTACTACATACACTACGACAACTACTACATACACTACTCACTCGCCTCTACCCATCGACGGCGCAGCCTCCTCTGAAGAAGACTACCGTGCACTACTACACATTAAGACACTACACTACTCACTCGCCTCTACCCATCGACGGCGCAGCCTCCTCTGAAGAGTGCCGTCGAGAAGAGACCGCGGCGCGGTATGGCTCTGAAATGGGGGGATTGAGCAATGGGGAGCCCAATTAACCCATTCCCTTCCCGTCCCCAACGCAAGTAAAAGTCAGTCAGCGCGTAATAGAAGATTAGCAATCGACTGGATCGCTCATTTGCTATCTCGTCGATCAGAACCAGCGAGACAAAATGGGAGAGCCAGTCGATTCCTCGGGAGGGAAATGGAGGCGGTAGTCGTCGCTCGTCGTTGATCGCCTGGAAGAGGAGTGACGTCGTCTAGAGGAGTGCATGAACCTTCTCAGCCGTAGAAGAAGCAGCACCGAGAAGCCCAACGAGGAAGAGAGCGCCGCTTGTTCACTGGAATGAATGGGCCAAACAAGGGCAAAGTTCTAGACAAAATCCCTAAACGTGCCCAAAAATTGGCATTTTTTTTGGTAAACGATTTTAGAATAAAAAACCAAAATAACCCTCAAAATAAAAAAAATGACAACCAAAAGTGCAAGCCCTGCAAAAATAATCCAACGCTATAAAAATAAAACAAACCCAGTCAGTTTAAAATGATATTTTGGAAATCCCCAAAAAATAAAAAAATAAAAACACCCACCACATTTGAGTTTCAAAAAATAAAAAATAAAAACACCCACCACATTTGAGTTTCAAAAATTAAAAAAATATTTTTCCAAACTCAATTCACAAGTTGCTACCGTACCTGCTAGAGGAGAGGGTCGGTCCTCGTCGGTGGAAGAGCCACACATCAGAACCCTCCGTGACGATGAGGCCGCAAGCGCCGGAAATCAATCGATAGTTGACTGCCGTACCGTAACCTACCGTGCTCCTCTAAGGCTCCACTCGATGCGACCCCAGCTCGCCTAGTGCTGTTTCACGAACAAGACGTCCTTCTCGTTTCTGGAAGGTGATTCATTGGCTTTTTGTGGGATAACTTTACGGAACAAATACATCCAGAAAAAGAACTGTCCTGGACTGTTGAGGGAAGACTGCAGCTGCATCACGCAGCTGCAACGACGCGAGTAAGGGCGTTTCTGGAAGGAATAAACGTAAAGATTAGCGGAGGACGCTTAACATTGGCAATGGACTGCACACATTAGGAGGTGGCACGCGTATAATCGAGGAAAGCACGAGAAATTCCCGCTGTGTCTAATCTCTTGCTTCGACGGAACCCTCTTCCTATCCTCTAGCTAATCGATAATCGCTCGTCACGCCCTTTCCTGTCCTTTCCCCAACCTCCAATCGATCTGTTTCGTTTCTGCACGTAAACATGGGGCTCAAACACGTTGCATGTTCATTAAAAAGGTGAAACAGAGCGGCAGAGACCAAGCGAGCGGCGAAACTATTAAAACGTGACAAAAGGAAGCGCCGGGCATGACTTCGTGCGGGCGACAGATACGAAGGCAAGAATTACATCAACAGTCGTTGGAAGGTGATCAACAACAACGATAACTTAAAAAGGGCGAAAAATCAGGGGCAGAGCCTGGAGGAAAGACCCAAACAACAAGGTGAGGGATGCGGCCGAACAAGAGTGACTGTGATCGATAGGGACGAGGAGGAACGAAGAAACGCTCAGCAGTCGTTAGAAGGCGTTTAACGAGTACGGCAATGAAAAGGGCAAAAAAGGGAGCGAAAACGGGAGGAAAGAGGTAATTGTAAACAACAAGCCGAGGGAAGCGGCCGAGCAAGAGTGACTGTGATCGATAGGAAGAGACGAGGAGGAAGGCGGTAGATCAAGGGAAGAAGGACGGGCTGGCGGGAGAACGGAAGGGACTGTAGTCGGCTTTCACGATCGAGCACAACACGGATTGGAAACTGCGTAAAAAAAGAGAAAAGAGCAAATAATCGATATCCCGAGCTACAGTAACCATGGAATTTCAAATGGGTCATTATTGTGATTTTGAAAATTCTGAATAATTCAAATTCGTCTCGTCCATTTTCTCTTGTCCTGAATAGGATTAGAGTTCGATTTCCATCGAATCATCATCATTTGCAAGCGATGAATCGATTTGACTGCGCCATTTATTCCTACTGTCAACTACCTCAATCAGAAGATTGACGTCTTCGGGGAATATATTACAACCAATCCATCAGTCTATCCAGGTATTCTAGTTTATCCATCCATTCCACCCACTATCAACCTATCTACTTCCTTCATTTCGTCACTTTAGTTTCACCCCATTTATTGTTCCTTGTGTAGTTTAATGAATATTATTTATTAATTCTCTTGGTCCAATATACACCGCGAACACCAACACACCGTTATTCTCTATAATAAGTTAGAGATTTCGGTTCAAGAATACAGAAGGAAGTTCCTGACGGGGGCTTCTAAAGTGTTCATCGCAATAGTCGTGCGAATCTCACGATCTCATTCACACAACCTGCCCACGTCGGCCAAGCTCATCCAGAGAGGCTCGATCTCCCTCATATCTGATGGAGAGCTGTTACGAAGACTCACTAAAGGACTCTTCAACATTGGAATCTCCAATGTAGCCGGACTGATCGTCTCGTCTATCCGCCTAAGTTCTATGGTTCCTCTGTATCCAGGATCTATCTCATTTTCGTTTTCGAGTTTAGAGTACTCAGATGAAGGTTCCAGAACACGCTCTGCTTCGTCTCCGATCTAAAGTGGGATTCTAGCTGCGTGCAATCCCATCGGGAACCAGCCATTGTGACAGTAACAAGGATTCAATCCGTTCGAGCGAGACCGTTCGAAATGACTATTTTGAATTAAATAAAAAACACTGCATTATATTCCCAGCAAGCGATCGATGATGTATTGTATAGACGAGGAATAACATTCATTTTCCGAGTAGTGGGAGCAGAAAAATCTCAAGCAGTATTTTTCGATTATCGGAAAATGCTAAATTAGTGTCGTTGAATACTCCATCTTTCGAACTTTTACCGGTTTCTACTCAATTTTGTGATTTATTGGTGAATAGGTTGCTGTCACTACCGTGCACAGCTTAGTTTCATCATCATCTGATATTCCATACATTCAGGACATAATGATTACTTGGCATGATAAGGTTCATCTCGCTGTTGTTTGGATGTTAAACACTCTTGCCGTCTTGTTTAATATTTACCTCATCGTGGCTATTGTACTCAGGTTTCGTGAATTATGTTGCGATTTAACCGAAAAAATCATGCTTCAGAACGCCTAAAGCTCTCCGATCCTATGCTGTGTTCCTGTTTTGTAACGCATTACTCGATTTTTCATCAGCAATAGTTTGCGCAATGGCAAGCGTAAGGTAAGGGAATTATTAGAGTATCACAGCACATCCAATTCAGAATAGTGCACGATCACGAAGGTTCCATTTATTTTGTGTTTCTTGGACCTTGTACGCTAATGAGCGAACAGACATGCCGATTTTGTCATGGTTTGATTGTATTTGGTAGTATTTTCGAAAATAAATGCGAACACTCAGCACTGCACACAATTTTCGTCCAAATAACCCTGGTGATTCTTCTTCTCTCCTTCGCATTTCGACTCTATCTTCTCGATGATATCGTCAAAGCACGCGACCCATTGTCTCCCTTCAACATCGGATTAAAACGTGTTCTCTGTAAGAGCGGGAGGGAGGTGGCACAATGACTTCAAAGTGATCCGATCGAGCTGAAATTTTTTTTGGGTACTCCCTGGGGATCAGGCATACTTCTGCCAAAATTTCATGATGATCCATGCATTTCATGCATGAAAAATGAAATTCAATTTTGGCCCTCATGTGATATACCATTCGATAGAGCATCAAAAGTTTAGTCTAAACCTCATTTTTGAGCCCGTTTGGACTAGATATGTTCGAGAAATTCTCGATAAATTACATTTTTTGAAGGTTTCTAATTTTTATCCAAGTAAAGATCAAATTTCGGCTTTTTGTCTTTGTGCTCATTCGATTCCCCGTTGAATTCTGCATATGTCAGAATTTTTAAATATGCAAATATCAGGGTGCATTGATGTCATGCACGCCATTTTGTAGCATGCAATCGTCGACGAGGGTTCGAATCCGCCGCTCTGCATAATCTTTTGCCGCCATGATTTGCTATGCAAATGAAGTTTTTTCGACATGAAATCACTTTTCGATAGCTTATACATTGGTATTATAGTGTTTTGAGTTCATTCTTTGGTAATATCCATCAACACCACAGTCGGATTTTTTCACATAAGGGTCCCCCCTTTGGTTGACTGACTGCAACTTTTCACAAAAGGGGGTACCCTTATGTAAAAAGTGAGGATGGGGTCACATAACAATTAAAGTCTGAAAAGTAGTCTAACATTGTGAAAACAATGTATAAGCTATCGAAAAGTGATTTCATGTCGAAAAAACTTCATTTGCATAGCAAATCATGGCGGCAAAAGATTATGCAGAGCGGCGGATTCGAACCCTCGTCGACGATTGCATGCTACAAAATGGCGTGCATGACATCAATGCACCCTGATATTTGCATATTTAAAAATTCTGACATATGCAGAATTCAACGGGGAATCGAATGAGCACAAAGACAAAAAGCCGAAATTTGATCTTTACTTGGATAAAAATTAGAAACCTTCAAAAAATGTAATTTATCGAGAATTTCTCGAACATATCTAGTCCAAACGGGCTCAAAAATGAGGTTTAGACTAAACTTTTGATGCTCTATCGAATGGTATATCACATGAGGGCCAACACTGAATTTCATTTTTCATGCATAAAATGCATGGATCATCATGCAATTTTGGCAGAAGTATACCTGACCCCCAGGGAGAACCAAAAAAAATTTTCAGCTCGATCGGGCCATTTTGGACCCTTGTGCCACCCCCTGTGGACGACCATTCCGCTCTTACAGAGAACGCGTTTTAATATGTGCTATAACGTTCTTACCATTCGTATTCCCTATCGTGAGTGTCATTTTGCACATGCTTTTTATTATTGACTCCGTGTAGGTTTTCATTTATCTCCGAATGACTACCGCAACACAAAAAATTATCACCAAGCCCTACTTCACATCAAGTAACGCAATCACGATTAAAACAATTACAATATTTTCCCTCAGGATATGACATTTTTGACACAACACAAGCAATTTTGGTAAATGCCTCCGTTTGCTTATTCTCGCCTGTTGTGATGACAATCATCTTCTTGGTTAGACGTATACTTCTCAGGCGAATACAACAAGCGGTGAGTAATCTGATCTATGATTACGCCACTCCTATTGATCATTTACCAAATTTGGACAAAATCCCTTCCATGTGGAGTAGCATTTGGAATATCAGTTTGGCTCTTGGATCTCATGGATATTTGGACTAGTGAACTGGGAGAGAGATTGGTGATGATTGTACGTTATTACTAAAGAATATAAAAAAAATTTGTCTGTCTGTCCGTCTGTTTGTCTGTCTGTTTGTTTGTCTGTCTGTCTGTCTGTCTGTCTGTATGTTTGTCTGTCACGCCCAAATTTTTTTGTGCTCAGAACTCGCTCTAATTTCATCCTACAGCCCTCGGACCTTTACTATCAGACTTCCAATGAAACAAAATTTTAGAAAAAAATCGATAATTGATTTCATCATCATTATGCAATAATCCGTTTTTTTCACCGTTCTCACCGGAAACTCAACCAAATCGCTCGTAAGATGAACCAAACGACTTGTCATGATTTGCACCAAAAAAAATAGATAATCTATTTCGTCATCACAATGCAATATTGCGTAATGATGTTGCAATACACCGTTTTTGCGCCGTTTTCGCCGGAAACTCAACCAAATCGATCGTGCTCGGCATCAAACTTCTCGTAAATAAAATTTTCAAAAAAAAATCGATAATCAATTTCGTCATCACTATGCAATATGACGAAATACTTGTTTACAAAACTATTTTTCGCTCCGTTTTCGCTGGAAATTAGGCTGAATTTATTAAGTAGTTAGGTGGAACGCATTCACGCTTGCGGAAGGCTCGAGGCCTCACGAGCCTTCCGCAAGCGTTTGAAAATGACTGGGATAAGGGCGGCGCAAAATCTAGCGAGCGTAACTCGCTATTTCAGTATACCAAAGTGTTTCACTGGGTAAATTTTAGATCGGTGGAACACATTCACGCTTATGAAAGGCTCTTGAAACCGAGAGCGATCCGGAAAACATTTATAATGTAGCCACTAAGTACGTTTGCAAATTACTGGTAAGCGTTTGCGAAGCGTTCGCATATTATCGGGATAACCCGGCGATGCGAAGCGCTTGCAGATGACTGGGATAACCCGGCGACATCTAGCCAGCGAGCGAGCGAAGCGAGCGTAGCTGGCTAGTTTTTGTGTTATATATTTTAACTCGCAAAATACAATTATTGAATTACAGACCTACAGCCTTATCTCGCTCGCATCGCCTATAATAAATCTGACTGTGTTAAGACCGTATCGCAAGATGCTTCCGTCGATATTTCAGGATGACACAACGAGTGTGATTATGGTCCGCTAGTAATATTTCCCCGTCACTATTTTTTACTTCAACTATGATATTTTCAATAACTTCCAAAATCCCTCGTAAGAAGAAAGCCTTCTTGAACCAAGAATGAAGATTTTCACGTATGGCTGAGCAAATAGCAGATCACTGACCTTTTCAACTACACGATACGATGTTACGTATTTACAAGAATATTTCTCTGAATATAATCTCTTAATGTGTCTTCGTAACTTCGTTAGTAACCATAATGCTGAGTATGACGCTGATAGCTCTATTATAATGCCACTCTCATTACTGTTATCGCATGGATGAAGACGAAGGTCATCGACGTTTTCCTCACAGACTTTATTATTACAGACACAGTTACTTAGGCGATCGAAATTACGGAATTTCCTGAGTAAAAAAAGTAATTCATTCATTTCTTACTGGTGAACTGGTACCTCATCCTAGCAAGACTCAACAACATTGGAATTAGGGTTGTCGATGTGAAGAAAAAAGAGAAGAATGAAGAGACGATTTCATCCTCCCTCTCATTCCTTCTTCACGAAGAATGACTCGGTCGGTGTCGTTCTTCATGAAGAACAATTTTCACTAAATGAGCCCGAACTCGAATATGAATGCAAATTTTAACCTGAAATTTGAAATATGGCCTGTCTGAACCATAACAAATTAACCCATATCAAAAGAACTGATAATTTATCATCCTTTTATGTCGCAAATGGTTTTGGGATTCCTACACTATTGATTTTCGAAAGCTAAACTGGGTGTTTCATACCTATCCTTTGGCATTTATAGTTCTTGTTTGACAGGATGAGTTGAAAACACCACTTGGCACTTGTATGATTACCAAGTTTATTATTTCTAAATGGTGGGCAATTGGTGTCACAAAATGTTTCCATTGCAAGGTAGGAGTAGATTTTGCACAGTAAGATTGAAAATCTATTCATAAATGTCAGTCATGGACCCCATAAAATCATACTTTTTACCGTCTGTTGATATATTGTTTCGGAGTTGTGCTAAAGTACACACCCAACGCACTGTAGGGAATTCCGAGACGAGAGGTAGGCTGTAGTGCACGCAACCAAGTAGGAAAGTACATCTAGAATAGAATAAACACCATGAGGGCTGATTGGATATTTGCTTGATTACAACTTGCGAACGAGAGTGGAATACTGTTGCCGCGCCCACAACGTTATTATGAACGCCCTCCTAGGCAATATTACGTAATAATGATGAAAATGCGCTGGTGATAATTCATAGTATAGTGTGTCTTGTCCATTGCATAAGTTTAAATTATTCACTTTTATCAAAAACCATCTAAAATATCCCATTTCTGATCGAGTTCTTCACGAAGAACCCCCTCATTCTTCGTGAGGAAGGCCGCATCACTCTCGTTCTTCACGAAGAATGACGCCGGGTCGCGCGCCATTGTGAGATAGAATGAAGAGACAAATCTCATTCTTCACATCGACAACCCTAATTGGAATCTCCATTCGAGCCAGCCAGACTAGTTTCCAGGCTCGCATCTCTCGCTCACATCAAATCACATCACATCATCGTCAAAGAATTTTCGAGTTTGGAAAAATAAAGAGAAGATTCCAGAACACGCTCGAAGGAAAGTAGGCACCCTTGATCCGCGACCACTCGAAATGACTATCTTGAAAATAATTAAGAACACTGTATGATATTCCCAGCAAGCAGCAATGATCAATGCTGCATTGTATCCACGAGGAATAACATTTACATTTTCCGAGTAGTGGGAGCAGACTAATCTTAAGCAGCATTTGTACAAGACCGCTAGATTATCGGAAAATGCAAAATTAGTGTCCGTGAATTCTATATCTTCTAACGATTTCTACTTAATTTTAGTGATATATCGTTGAAGACGTTACTGCCATTTCTAACGTTTACAATTTACTTTCGTCATCTGATATTCCATTCATTCAGGACATAATGACTTGGCATGATAAGGTTCATCTCGCTGTTGTTTGGATGTTGAACACCCTTGCCTTCGTGTTCAATATTTACCTCATCGTGGCAATAATTCTCAGGTTTCGTATTTTCTTTTGTGATTAAAACTGATAATATTCTTCGGAACTCCTAAACCACTCCGATCCTACGCGGTCTTTCTGTTCTGTAATGCGGTTATAGACTTATCGTCCGCAATTATTTGCGCGATGGGAAGCGTCCGGTATCAGGATTTCAGGAATTACACAACACATCATTACTTCAGAATATTGCACGATCATGAAGGTTCTATTTATTTTGCTTTTCTTGGACCTTGTTCGCTCATGAGCGATAATCTATGTCGATTTTGTCATGGTTCGATTGTGTTTACTATGATTTTCGAAGATAAAACGCACTTAGCCCTCCATACAATCTTCGTTCAAATATCTCTTGTGATTCTACTTCTCTCGTTCGCATACCGTCTCTATCTCCTCGGGGATATGATCAAAGCACGCGATGGAATATCTCCCGTAAAGATAGGATTACTATGCGCTCTAATATTCCTCCCATTCGTATTTCCTACTGTGAGTTTGAGTTTACACTTGTTTTACATCATTGGATCCATGCAGGCTTTCATTTATCTTCAAATGACTACGGCAACACAAAGAATTGTCAGCAAACTACATTTGGAAGCCTACTTCACAGCTAGTACGGAAAATAAGAGTTATTTTTTGTTATATTATTTTCCGTCAGGATATGACATTTATGACACACCTCGAGCTGTTTTGGTAAATGTCTCCGTATGCGTATTCTCGCCTGTTGTGATGACAATCATCTTCTTCGTTAGACGGAAACTTCTCAGGAGAATACAACAAGCGGTGAGCAATCTGATCTATGATTACGCCACTCCTTTTGATCATTTCCAAATGTGGACAAAATTAATTTCTAGTATCCATCAGAGAAGCTACAACACGAGTACATTGCGCGAGTGAGAATCTATCGCTATCGATCAAAGTCAATATTGTATTGCAGGCACTTACGTATCAGATGCTCCTTCCATGTGGAGTTGCATTTGGAATATCAGTTTGGCTCTTGGATCTCATGGATATTTGGACTAGTGAACTGGGAGAGAGATTGGTGATGATTGTACGTTATTACTAAAGAATATAAAAAAAATTTGTCTGTCTGTCCGTCTGTTTGTCTGTCTGTTTGTTTGTCTGTCTGTCTGTCTGTCTGTCTGTATGTTTGTCTGTCACGCCCAAATTTTTTTGTGCTCAGAACTCGCTCTAATTTCATCCTACAGCCCTCGGACCTTTACTATCAGACTTCCAATGAAACAAAATTTTAGAAAAAAATCGATAATTGATTTCATCATCATTATGCAATAATCCGTTTTTTTCACCGTTCTCACCGGAAACTCAACCAAATCGCTCGTAAGATGAACCAAACGACTTGTCATGATTTGCACCAAAAAAAATAGATAATCTATTTCGTCATCACAATGCAATATTGCGTAATGATGTTGCAATACACCGTTTTTGCGCCGTTTTCGCCGGAAACTCAACCAAATCGATCGTGCTCGGCATCAAACTTCTCGTAAATAAAATGGATGAAGACGAAGGTCATCGACGTTTTCCTCACAGACTTTATTATTACAGACACAGTTACTTAGGCGATCGAAATTACGGAATTTCCTGAGTATAAAATTAAGGCATGCATTTCTCACTGGTACCTCATCCTAGCAACTGTTCAAGAAGGAAGTATTCATTAGCTACATGGTTATTTTGTGTGAGATTGAAGAAAAAGTAATGCAAGTTTCCCAACTCGAATTTGTTTTAGAATTTCAGTTCTCGCTTTTGACAGGTGGATTGCAACAAAGTATTGGGCATGTTGAAGAAGACAAATTGTGCTTGAAATCCGGATAAATTATTTCTTAAGGTACGACAGGAACAGTCTTGCATTTTTCATCACCCAAGAGACAATAGTTCACATTGTAGCCTGTTGCGAGCTCATTCAACTTTGAGGAGCCACTCTAAGAGGTTTCATATTTCTTCCAATCGGAAGAAGGGCGTATGGAGGATGGAAGAAGAAGTTCATTGTAGGAGAAGCGAGCGAAAATAGCTTGCACGACTGGAAAGTGTAACAATTACGGCCGTACTTAGGCATTGTCGAATTTCCACCATTATGGATCTTTCTGCAAATTCACTGCGCCATAGATGCGCAAGGATTCAAAGGGTTCCTCCTATTGCAACTCCACACGGCTGAAGCAGTTGATATGTGAGCGCCTGTATTCAAATATTGAAACCTGATAAATTTTTGAAATGGGGGTAGTCGTTAGTTTCCATAATCGCGTAATGCTAAATGACCGTACTAGATGCTGCGTATTCGACAATTTGAAGGTGAAATAGCAGGTCTAGAGAGAAACTTCTTTGCTCCAAATAGTAGCATATCTGAGTGGCCCATCATTGAAGTGTCCATGGTTCATTTCTTGTCATCTGAGGCAATATCAGCCAAAACGACAGGCAGCATACTAGACAGACTTTTGAGAAAGAAGTCGAGCGTTGAATCAATTTCAATTTCAATTGTTTATCCACCAGGTGAAAGGGAAATATAATAGCATTAATCTTCGTTATTTTGTGGTGGAGGTCCGTCGTCGTGTTGGCGATTCGGATGGGGGTGTGGGGCGTCGTAGGGAGCAGCAGTTTGGTATTAGAGCCGCAAGAGAGAATCAGAAGTAAAAGAGATAGATGGGAGAGATAAAAGATGAGATCGAAAACAGATGGGAGAGCTATTTACGGATTCAGCAGACAGCACGATCCATCGATCAATAATCCTAGTTGCAAAACTGGAGTGAGACTTTGGAAAATCGACTTGGTATCTCCAAGGATATAAATACGATATGCAAACGACAATAGGAGAGTGAGGCTTGACAAGGTTGATGTGCAATGCTGCGACAAGTGATAATTTAACGCGAATTGCAGTGCTCTCCATTCATTACCTTGAAAGAATGGGCATAAATTGGCGTTGATAAGTGTAGTGAATCGATAAATGTGTTGCTTAGCACGGACACGGAGTACAGTTGTATTTGCTTAGGAATTCTGAATCACGTAAGTATTTCCTAATTTTATCTTCCAATAACTTGAATACAATAATTAGAATGAGAAGAACATTGAATGTAAGAATATGAGAAGAACATGAGAATGGATAGCGACTCGAGGCTCCATGTATGGTCGAGATTGAGTTTATCGTTTACTGAGAGCATTCTGAAAAATATTTTAGGAATCAATAAAATGTTTTCGCATGGCTGATTAAAGATACGCATTGGACTTTTCAATTATGCAATGTTATGTGTGTAAAAAAACGATATTATTCTCATTCTAATCATAATAATGAGCCCATGTAACTCTGACGTAAACGATGTGTATGACGATGTGAGTTATTAAGACTCTCCCATTACTGTATTCGCATGGATGAAGACAAAGTTCATGGGATGATCATAGTCGTCATCATTGGCATACATCAGATTTAACATTTCGAATCAATAGAAGCAGTCAACAATCAAAAATCAGAATTGTCGATTAAAAACGGAAGGAAAAATCACTTTATTGCTAGCATTTCATATCACAATACGATGCACCTAGATCCCTTCAGAAATGAACTCTTGAAACATGGCCATCAGAAGAGAACAAAACTTCTGAGAAGATAGAAATATATAATTATAGTTTTGAGTTGATTCTGTTGGCCTTTAATTTGACGACGCACACATGCTTACTTGCCGAGATTGCACGTTGGCTGCCAGATAGGGGCTCACTCTTAGCTAATCCCTTTTAACGCATCATGTTTCTTTCAAATTACCTCAATCGAAACATTACCGATGAATTGGCGCCGCTTTTCGAGATTATTTACTGTGTTGAGGTGAGTATAGATGCGTGCCTCCCCATTTTACCGTCTTCTTCAGCTCTCATTGATCACACTGACGTTTTTACTCTGTTGTCTGTCCGACTGACGAGATAGCATTCGGAATGGAAGAGACGGATGCCGAATTGTAATCATCATCATGAACATCGTGTACGGTGAACAAGGCATATGCATCACTCATTACTGTCACAGCATTCTGACCCCCTTTGTTCTCTCCAGATAAGGGTGAACAATGGGATTAAGATTTGAATTTTCCCGCCACACCGTAATCCAACTGCAAATCGGTTTCAGAATATGAAATGTTTCTGAAACATATCTGGATTTCAATCGCTGTTATCGCACGGATGAAGACAAAGTTCATCGAATGATCATGGTCGTCACCGTTCATCATTGATCTCTATGATGACTGTTCGTGGATACGATCAAGTGGAATCTGAAGAAGTTAAACTGTGATTCTAGCAATAAGGATAGCATTCGTCAATTACTGAATACAAAAGGAACCCAATCCAAACTGAGGAGAAGAGTCCATCGGACAAGTTCGATTTGATCGAAACTCGATGTCATTCACACCCTTTCAGTCCAAACTAGACGCACTCGGTCCAACTCTCTATTCTCTCTAATTGACAATGAGAGCTGTTTCAACTACTCTTTCTGCAAGACTCAACAACATTGGAATCTCCATTCGAGCAAGACTGGTCGCCGTATGATGGGTGTGCCCCCTCGTCCATGAGGTTCCAGACTCGCATCTCTCGCTCACATCAAATCACATCACATCATCGTCAAAGAATTTTCCAGTTTGGAAAAATAAAGAGAAGATTCCAGTACACGCTCGAAGGAAAGTAGGCAAATCCCTTGATCCGAGACCACTCGAAATGACTATCTTGAAAATAATTAAGAACACTGCATTATATTCCCAGCAAGCAGCAATGATCAATGCTGCATTGTATCCACGAGGAATAACATTTACATTTTCCGAGTAGTGGGAGCAGACTAATCTTAAGCAGCATTTGTACAAGACCGCTAGATTATCGGAAAATGCAAAATTAGTGTCCGTGAATTCTATATCTTCTAACGATTTCTACTTAATTTTAGTGATATATCGTTGAAGACGTTACTGCCATTTCTAACGTTTACAATTTACTTTCGTCATCTGATATTCCATTCATTCAGGACATAATGACTTGGCATGATAAGGTTCATCTCGCTGTTGTTTGGATGTTGAACACCCTTGCCTTCGTGTTCAATATTTACCTCATCGTGGCAATAATTCTCAGGTTTCGTATTTGCTTTTGTGATTAAATCTGATAATATTCTTCGGAACTCCTAAACCACTCCGATCCTACGCGGTCTTTCTGTTCTGTAAATGCGTTTCTTTTTTTTCACCTTGCCATCGCTATTCTCATAATCCCTCGTAAGAAAACTTTACCAAGAATGAAGATTTTCACGTTTGGCTGACCAAATAGGAAATCACTGACCTTTTCAACTATACGATGTTACGTATGTATATGCATGTGATATTATTCTCATTATAATCTAATAAGGAGCCTACGTAACTCTGATACAAACCATAATGCCGTGTATGACGATCGTAACTCTATTATAATGTCACTCTCATTACTGTTATCGCATGGATGAAGACGAAGGTCATCGTATGATCATGGTCATCAGTTGTCGTCACACACATTCTCACTACAGACACAGCTGCATTGCACTCTTCATTTTTTTCGGAAGTGAATGGTGGTTGAAGCGTATTGCGAAATACACACTATAAATGCATTTCGTTTTGTAAACAATAGTTTGTGATAAGATTCCTTCAGGAACGAACTCTTGGTGCATGGACTCTCGTTAGAAAATGAAACATTTGATCTGAATGGACATAGATAATTATCGTTACGATAAACATTTTCTGGCACCCCAAAATTTTATGAAATACACTTGTTTTCTTTTGGAAATTGCACGTTGCCTGCCTGGTAGTCCCTCACTTTCACCTAAAACTTTCTCGCTTCATGTTTCTTTCAAATTACCTCAATCGAAACATAACTGATGAACTGGCACCTCTTTTCGAGATTATTTACTGTGTAGAGGTAATCATAGAGTATGTCTCCATTTTAATGTCTTCTTCAGGTCTCATTTATCTCATTGACATTTGTATTTGGAGGAGCTCTAATCTTTGTTATGTGCAAGACTACATTCGTACAGCGAATAGTCAGTGAACCAAAAAGAATATAGAAAAGAACTAGATTGCAGATTAGATTAAGAATCATTTTCGGTGTAGCCAATGCATTCGGGTTTGCGCTTGCTAGAATCGTATTGCTGGCACACCAGTACTTTGGCGACCGAAATTACGGTTTTGTTAACGTTCTTTTGAAAAAAGCAGCAATTTGTAGTGGCAAACTGGTACCTCATCCTTGCGACTGTTCAGAAGGAAGTATTTCTCAGCTACATGGCCATTCTGTGAGTTCTTCACGAAAAAGAGTATCGTGCGTTTGAAATGCTCAGCAAACGCAATGTGCTGGTTAGCGCTATCGATTGTCTGGGAGAAAGGAAGAGGGGAAGGAAGGAGGGAAGGAGGACAGTTGATCTACTGCCTCCTCCCGGCCTCTTCCCTTCTCCGCTCCCTCGAACGTTCGTCAAAGGTCAGCTACGAGTGGAATGGAAAATAACCTCACGATAATCCCAACTCCAATTTTTTTCAGAATATCAGTGCTCGCCTTTGACAGGTGGATTGCGACTAAGTATTGGGCATGGTAATGGATCCAAATGATGTTTCAAATCAGGAGGTGACCTACTTTAGGTACGACAGGAACAATCGGGCCACTCTCGCATTTTTCCTCGCTCAAGAATTACTCGTGCACATTGTAGCATATTGTGAGGGGCTGCTGCTAGTTTATGGCAAGTTACCACTTCAATTGTGCACGTAATAGGTAAATAATAATTGAAGATTTCGTCTCAAGCATCGCCACAACGAGTTTTTTCGCCTTCTGCGCGATCATAGGGATCATTGTGAGCACATTTTTAATTAAAATGGAGTAATTCGAAACATTTCTAGGCATACACTGCAATTCATCGTCACAATTCGAGAGAACTTGAAACTATGAAAATGAAACCGGGGACGGATAAATACTCTGTATCAAGAAGCTGCCAAATAAAGGAGAATATCGCTCTTCTCCGGGTATGTCTGAGCTATTCTTAGTTCAATAAAACGTCATCAGGAAGGGAATTTCGCGAATAAATACATTGTTCACAGTCTCATCCACACGAATATCTTGCAGTTATTCAAGAACGTCGCACTCCCACTGATATCCTGCTCACTACCAGCGTTTTGCTTTTCTTTCCTTTACATTTTCATTCCTCCTAACATCGGTTTTGATACTTTTCGTCATGTTTGCGTGGCATTGAACGATCTTTGGCTATCTCTGTAAGTGATTTTCCTCATTCAAAAAAAATCACCAAATCACAGGTCTTGCGTCCTCGTCATCTCTCGAATTTTCCATTTGGAGCGGAAAATTGTTCGATTTCTGCTTGGAAAGTCCCTCGAAGAGGAGAAGCATCTGCCTTCTCAAGAAAGCGAATGCAAAGCCGCAACGGATACCTACTTCGACATGCTCAGAAAGGAGTGGCAATAAAACATTCACAATTTGGGTGCAGAAGAAGAAACTTATTACTGCGCGCTGTCTTAACGACTCAATAATAACGTCATTCCTGCAGCTTCATTAGTCCCCTTCTTCCCCCCCCCCTTGGTTCGTGCTCTTTCCATTAGGGATGGGGCTTGGCCGGAAGCAGTCTCTTCATATCGCACACTCTCTCGTCGGTTAGAGAGCGGGCGAGAGATCAGGCGATTCGAAGAGACTCATTTCCTGTCAAGCGTCCCCATCTCTTATTTCCCCTGCGCAGTGGTCTTTCGCCGCTGGGCGACTCCAGGAAGAGTGGTCTGACCGGATGAAACATTCGTCTCTTCATTCCTCCTACTCTCTTGATGATCAGAGAGGCGAGAGAATGGGTGGCATTAAGATAGATCCTGTCATCCCTACACCCCGGAAGAGTGGGGGCTGACTCCGTGCGTAATTGAATTCATAAACAGTTTTGTGCGTGCTGCGCAGGGATTTCGGTGTGCTCTTCTTGTTTGTGCAGAGGTATTCAATTACTCTGCTGCAGATCTCTTGACGCATACTCATATCCAATTCACTTTTCTGGAAGAAGCGGCGCGTCACTCACTTCATTATCGGAGGAGGATCTCATTAAGTGGGCGTGTGAGGACGATGACTTTCAATCCCCGCGGTCAATGGAGTGAAAGGGAGTGAAAGGAAGAGTCGACGTGAAGAAATGCAGAATCGCCACTCGCCCTCTCCATTCCTCACACTATCTCGCAGGCTAGAGTGACGAGAGGGTCAAAGGCGGACTGAGCAGAGAATAGACCTTCGGTCCCTCGGGGGTCTGAAGGATCAGAATGCGAGAGTTTCTCATGCATTGTGTCCACTTCATCATGGGAGTGACCTGCGTCACTCCTATTGAAAAGAATCGCTCTTATTCATTTGTTTGATGTATCACAAAGAATATCCCTGCAAGTGGACAACTCATCCAACATGAAGAAAGAGACTAAGAAATAGAGGAAGAGACAACTGTGTTGACTTTTACGAGATTACCTTCATTTCTGACCACTCAATCATCTTCTGACAACTCGAGTTTCAGAGGCTGCTAACTTTGTTGTAAATCCGGCTTTCCCTCAAGTTGTGGGAACATCGGGGGAGCCTTTCTCAGAAAAAGAGAGAAGAAGAAGAGGGGAAAAGTAATGCAGCAGTAGTATTCGCACGCTTTTCAATAACACCCCCGAGGGACTTGAAACTTTCTGAGTAGGGCTCTTCATCTGCTCTCTCGTCTCAGTCTGACTGGCGAGAGAAATGAAGAGATTGTTTTTTTCATTATTACAGCACTAGGTCTGAGTAGTGAAATAGATGAGCATCGAATGCAAAACTCAAAGCCACGTTGGAGCAATGGTAAAAGTTGTATCTACCGCATGGGATCAGTCGTAAGACAACGCTAGGTGGGATCCACCGGTAATGCCAGCTGTTAGACGGACTACAAAACCCTGCTGTGAAATGCGTTCTAGGGTAAGCCACTTCCCGCGACCGATGTCACTACCATTTTACCAACGACAGGGAATGGAGGGCTTCGTTTGAACTGGGAAGTGGGGGTAATTGAACTCGGTGCTCTTAGCGGCGCCGTACACCACTCGGACATCGCGCCGTGAAACTGAGAGGCGAGACACTGAAACACATTTGTTCTTCCTTTTCAAGTTCTTCCTTTCCCCAGTGACGTTTTCACGCGATCCTCCTCTTCTCATTCTTCTTCTCCTTCTTTCCTCTGCAAATCTTAGAGAAGTCACGCCATTCTTAATTAGGGGGAGATCTCATTAGAAGCCGTGGTTCGGGCAGATGAAGAATCCGTCTCTTCATTCACCATACTCTCTCGTCTCACTGATGGATGAGAGATCATTGTGACGACGACCTTGCAGCCTTAGATGTGATGGACTTTTCGCCCCATGGTTCGATGATTGCACGAAGGAAGCACGTAGAAGGAATTGATGTGAGAAAGGGCAGATCGAGGTCGAAAAACGTGCTTTTGAGTGCTATTAGGCATCCCGTTTCCTCGGGGAGCTGGCGACTAAATATGCTGGGGCGATAGGGTGTCTAGGACACATCCAACCGCTTTCTGGAGTCTCTCTCTATCTTCTGTTTGCCGTTGCTCAAATATTCTGCAATGCACAGCCAAGGAGCATAATAATTACAAGTTGGGGATCTAGAACCTCCGCAAACCAGATCATTGAACTTTCCAATTTCTAGCTGCAAGCAAGTTGATTTTAAATATTGGCAAATAGGGTTAAATTGTTTTGAATAGAACTAAATCCTTTCTTTTTAAACTTTTCATTAATGTCGTTTTCTGCAATAAGCAGTCGTTCTCGTTGGCTGCAGATCTCAGGGAATTCACGTCAAATTTTATTAGTGAGACCTCATTGGAGGTCAGGGGTCATTGTGGACTTCAACCCTCTGGACTCATATTCAATTGTCTGCACCTCTGAAGAGACAATGGCATCGACAAAGAAAAGACAGAGGAAGAGGAAAAGAGTGCGTGTAATTGAGAGAGGCCAAAGAGCAGCGGGTGCAAAGGAGAGAAACTCTCCAGTTGAGACCCGCCTCTAAAGAAGGCGGAGCTTGGTCAGTTCCTCAGAACACAATTTTCTCCGCCCCGCGTGTTCATTTGTCGCCTCAGGCGAGTTGGGAGCTTCCCCTCTCGAGTTTCTCTCTTCTCATCCATCTCAATTTCATTTCAAGTTGTCGCTAGAGTCTTCGAGAACCTTATGTAGGACTGGGACGTGAAGCGAATGCGCTCCTCATTGCTTCTTGAAACACCACGAGGAGAGTATTTCTTCCCACGTACTCCACTTTCACTATTTTTGCACAGGAATACAATGACAATAATTTCCATGTCGCAAAATCATTTCGTCCGTGTTTGTTCATTGTGTTTAATCGTGTTTGTTCGTAACAGAAACCTGATTATCCAGGTAAAAGATGCGCGTGACTCTCGTGTTGGCGTCTATGGCCCTGGTGATTGTGAGCTCTCGTTACATCAAAGAAGAGAGAGATCCCGAAGCAGACGCTCAGGTCGTGAGAAGTGAGTACTTTCATCTCATATGGATACACTGAATCTGAGTAATGAAAGTTTTTCCGACACTCGTGGCGGATTTCGCTCCTTTTTTTTCATTTCACTTTGCGCACCCTAGAGCATATTGAAATTTTCTCATTACATCTGAACGAAAGATCCAATTGAAATTCGCCCACTTACAGTGTTGGAGCTCGATGCCTACCCTATGTACTTGGACCTCAACAACGGTAAAGAAAAGGCAGCCTTCGACGCTGCATTCGTAGCATTCGCCAAGCGCCAGATCTCCTTCACGGAGGTATACTTCAAACTATCTCTATTTAAAATGACCTCGGGGGGGGGGAGGTGGAGGACGCCACAATATTCATTTCACTTCAGTTCCTCCGGCAGCTCGAGACTGCCGCCCCGGCAGCTCATAGGATCATCGTCGACGTCGCCTCGAATCTCGCAAATCGCATCGACTCCCTTGAGGACAACGGGTCACGGGACTTCATCCAGGAGGTCCGTTTATCCGTTGAATTCATTGCACAACTGCTTAGCGGCTCGACTTTGCACAATGCTCATACATCTCGCGACAAGCTTGCACAGTATTGGCTTTATTCGGGAAGCAGAAATGCTAGTAGTGTTGAGATTAATTAAATTCGTTTCTCAGATAGTGTGGGAAACGAAAGCTCTTGTGAAGTTGCATGAAAATGAAAAATTAACCGATTCTGAAATAATGGAAAGTGGATGTATTGATGAGAATAGTTGCGATTGCAGTTCAAGGACGATCTGATGGACATGGCGATGACATGGGCACAGCACAAGGAGGGCGAAATCAATGTGATCGAGCGCAACCAACGTCTCATCGGATCGGTCAGTATCTTTTTACTATGGAAATGTGCCTTCGAATGATCTTAATTAGTGGAGCGATCAGGCTGAATAGCATGTTGTTGCAGCCTACATCTCATTATTTTCGAATAAATTCCCTTTGCATTTCAGCTCACTGCCGCCTACCTTCAGCTGAGGATGCGATCGGTCGAGACCAGAAGAGAAATCTTCGGAGTCTTCCCGGATGTCACTGGATTCGTCGCACGAGCATTCCCCCGCATCAATCCCTCATTCTTCATCCCCGAGCTCTCTCTCCTTCAGTAAATTAGTCCTGCTTTCCGTCCTGCCATCCCCGATCATCCTTCGAGCTTAGACCCCATTCCCGTTCTTCCTTCGTTTGTTAGCAACACAATTATTCGCTACGCGTGTGTCATTCGACATGGGTATGCGATAAATACGAACTGATTGTTTGCTAATAAACTCTGCATTGTTGAAGTGAGAGAGATGACATGAACGTTTCATTTTCAGTTCACGGTCTTGAGAGTCTCACTCTGCTCCCTTGAGAATGACGGGGAAATGCGATTAGACGAAGAAGAATGGGGGCTAAAAGAGTATGCCCCGCGGGCACATGGGATAAAGGGGATAAAGGGGAAGGAAAGAAGTGTTGAATAGGAGAGAAATGCAGAGACGAGAACATGACGAGTTCTCGGAAACCCTTCGTGCGTTGCAGAGCAATCCAATCAGAAGTCGAGCGTTTCGTCTAAATTTGGTTGCGCGTCACTTCGTAATCCCCGATTTGGAGGGATAATCGGACTTTATCACTTCGTAATGCTCTCTAGCAGTCAGAGAAGCCAAAAATGTAGTCGGCAGCGTACGAGCGCTCGTTTCACACATAGTCGTTTCCACGAATACACCTACAATCCGGTCTCTAAATAGGCTCTCGGCGTTTCCCGATTCGGGCTACCGACACCCCCGGAGATACGTGACACGTTCCCCTACGTTTCACGCATTTCCGGAGGGTTTCTGAGCGTTTCCGGCGGTGTGCAGTAGCTGCCAAATTGAGTGGAATGACCGGAATCTACGAACCGGACTCATTGAGACTTGCACGCACAACGTACGAGCAATGATGATGATTACTCGAGAAGGGCTTTCAGGGTGAAGAATACGTCCTCTTATTCCTGACACTCTTTCACCACTCGTGAGCTCGAGAGAGTGTGCGACGAGGAGAGCTTCCAGGATGAAGAATCCATCTCATCGTTAGTTGTGCTTTCTCATCGGTCGGAATGACACAACCAAAGTGACAGAAACCTTGCACATAAACGATAGAATTCAAGCGAGTTCAAACCGAAAATAGACTCGTCGTCACATCGTAGTCCTCTGTGCCTCTCATTTCACAATGTTATTTCGTCCGTTAGAGAAATCTATCAATGTAGCCGCGCACTTTTGAGGCCCCGTTTAACAGATCGTTTCCTCAAAGCCATCTACAATTCGTCTCTAAATGTGGCCTTCGTGTTTCCCGATTCGGACTCCCGATATCACCCGTCCAATCCAAAGAGTTGTGTAATGTACCCTACGTTTCACGCATTTCCGGCCGTTTCCACCGGTGTGCAACTGCCAAATTGAGTGGAATGGCCGGAATCGGCGAGCATACTTGAGACTTGGCATTTGCACGCACGATGTACGAACAATGTAGTTTGGTTTAATTACCTCAAGTTTGAGATGAATTCTCATCCAATCGAGTATCCATCGAATTCTAATCCATCACTTCAATCGATATTCCCTCCATCTGTCTTCATTTTGATGTCATTCTCTCACAATCAAGGAAAAATCACTGCTGCATTGACATCATTACTCAATCATGGAGCAATCAAATCTCAGTGTGATTAATTCGTCTCCTAATTCCTCGTGCTTTTCCCATCGATGAGAATGACACGAAGAACTCGCATAATTAGCATCGAATTGGTTGAAATCTTGCAGAGAAGCCGCATCAGAATCAATAAGAGATCAAATCATTCTTCTAAAATAGACTCTTCGTCACATCGTAATCCCCGAATTAGAAGGCTTCTCCGTGTCTCTCATTTCGTGATTATCTATCGCCGGTCAGAGAACTCTAACAATGTAGTGGAGCGCGTTTGAGCGTCCGTTTTTACACAACGCGTCTCATGTAAGACAGCTAAGACACAAATCCTCTCTCCCCGCTACTCTAAACATACTCCTGGTCAAAGGGACGTGTCATATTTCACGGGGCATTTCAGCCGAGTGGACACGAGTGAAATTGGGCAGAATGCCCACATTGAGTAGGGTCTACATTCTACATCGGCTTTGCACGCACAACGCAGCCGCAATGTTGAGAATTTCTCGAGAAGGGCTGTCAGCGTGAGGAATCCGTCTCTCCATTCGTCGAGCTCTCTCATCGGTGCGAGTGAATCAAAGAACAGCCCTATTCTCGCCTCTGCAAGCAATTGTAAGCAATCGGAAACCTCCTCGAGGTGTAATCAAGCGTCTCTTTGGTTTATTCAACTGTGAAAGAGAGCGAAAGAGTTCTTTCACTTCCTCGTTTCGTTCCCAGAATCTCTCAGTTTCCTCTTTGCCACTCAAGCGAAAGAAGGGCTAAAAATGTGCTCGGGTGCACCGCGTTTCGAAAGGACGCGAGCACTCAAAGGAATGGGAAGAGTAGCAGGCAGACCAGAAGGAATGTGCATAGCCGATTCGTGGTGATGAATTAATGCAAGATAAATACATGTTTACTACTTCTTCGAAGATGCAGCCGTCGATTTGCTCAGTTGGTTGACATTGCAGATGGATAACACTGCGAAACTAAAGGGTTCATTCTGCTAGATTCCAAAGGAACGTAGTTACGACTCTCAAAGGTGACGTGATAATATAAGCGGTGCCGATGTACATCTCAGTGAACAAGCAAATAATTAGGAATGGAATACTTGGAAAGGATACTCCTCATTTCTCTGACTCTCTCATCTATCTGATCGGCGAAATAGTAGGTGAGTTGAGGAAAGTAGTTCTTGCGAAGCGATTCCTACCAATAATAACGAGCAATTCATCGAATACCTCGTCCCTTTCATTTTCAATGCCTCTTCTAATGAAATCTCTATCGTAAATATTTTCACTAAAACGAAAAAAATGGAAGATTGATGGCCTTAGACCACAGCCATAATTAATCAATGCAGCATACACAACCATGTCAATTGTAGTTTATCGGATATTTTTATCGCTACAGAAGACAAAGACTCCATAGCAGGGCGAGCGTTTCACATTCTAATAAAGACTTCGGTGATTTATTTATTGATTAGAATTTTTGTAGTGAGAATAACGTTATGACTTTTCAGGCGCGGTGATTTGGATGTGCAATTCTATTGTAAGCATGACACTATACACTGATTTTTATCATCCACTGTTAATGTAAAATCGTGTACAATAGATCTAACCAGTAGGTAATATGCTGTGATCCACATTTCAGAAAGTGCAATCACTGTTTTTGAAGAGGAGACAGACAAAAATGTGCGAGCGGTCACGTCTAGTGTTATCAATAGTTCTTGGGGGTATCAGGAGTTCTCGTGATGAATATAGAAGACTATACTTAGGGACGACTGATCAAACAACGGTCACCATAGTCAATTTCAACATAACTTCGCGCTTGAAATTCCTCTAGGGGGGCTATTAAAGAGGACAATTGGTTATCATTGTGCGAACATGTTCCTTCTCCTAGTCTTCATTATTGCCTTGAGTGCCGCCCAGGATGTTGAGGAATCGATGACACCGGTAGGCGAAGATGAACGCTTTTGCGATTATGACTTTGGCAGCACTAGAGAGAGCGTGCTTGCAAATCGAGTAAAGCATCGTGCCTATTTGGAATGACTGGTCCACAATCAGGCTGAGATGGTCGCTCACTGGGGATATCCCGTCAAAGAGTATGACGTCATCACCGATGACGGCTACATACTCAGCATGATCAGAATCCCGCGAGGACGCGCTTCCAAAGGTGAGATGAATTGTTTATTTGCAGTACTATATACACACCTTTCTTCACTTTTTGCTTAGTAAAATCATATTTTCCGAAGGTAACGTAATTCCAGCTGAAAACTCAACCTGCCTCCGACCGCCCATTCTGATGGTGCATGGGTTGATGGTCGATGCGACGGAATACGTGATGAATCCACCCGAGTCATCGCCAGGTGAAACTTTGGTTTCGGAATACGCGCAAAATATAAGAAACATGCGAAAATGCTGATACGATCACCGATTATGTCGATTTGTTCAAATTGCGTGGCATTTTCTTGCTTTAGATATTCACAATCTCCATCCATGCACGACTACTAATGCACTACTACACACTTTACTCAGAAAATTCCTGAAGCACATTTGATTTCACTCAAATACAGGGAGGTTGATATGGGGCAGTGCAAGACAAGTGAAATAGATTGGCAACTGTTATGCCATTGAAATAACTCTTTCGGTGCAGGAATGATCCTTGCCGATGCTGGATTCGACGTATTTCTGCTGAGTGTCCGCGGCACTTTCTACTCTCAACGACACATAAATCTGACGAAAGCAGATGGGCAATACTGGAAGTTCACGTCAGTCTAGTCATGAAGTTGCATTGACGAGAAATTATTTTATTCTTATTCCTACGCATACACTCTCACCTCTCAGACAAGTGAGAGAGTACGCAGTATGATGACAGACATTTCTGTCGTCACACCTAGTACGTGTTGCTGAAAATACGTCTTTTCAGGTTGGACGAAATGGCAAATTATGATCTCCCTGCAACCATAGACATGGTGCTCCAATTGAATGGAGCCACCTCGCTCTACTATGTCGGCCATTCTCAGGTATTCATCGTTGCGAAACTGAAATAATATATTTATTTCAGGGCACGTTGATTAGTTTCATGCTGTTGTCAGATAAACCGGAGTACAATAAAAAGGTTGCCCCACGTGTTCCACTTTATCTCGATTGTGTGCGATGCACTTGTTGATAACATTAGGTGGTAACATTCTGCAATAGGACTGTCAGGACAAAAAATAGTACTCCTTTGCAACAATATTACACAGAAGAAATAGATGGATTCTAAATTATGACAGCCCAAGTATCAAAAGGGCTGTTTCCAGGTACGTGCCATGTTCGAGCTCGGTCCTGTGGGCACTGCCCATTGGCTCCGCGGAGTTGTGCGATCTTTGCTCTGGCTCGACGTTACCTTTGAGGGAGTCGTCCGTGTAAGTAATACTAATTTGCGTTATTCGAACGCTGAGGAATGAATTCTAACCCATTGCAGATGTACACCACATACTTGGGCGCTCATGAATTCGGTCTGCATCTGCCCTGGTTGCTTACAGGAGTTGCTCGCTTGTTCTGTCCGTTGGCTAATGCCGAGGTGAAAAATGATCCGATAAAGAATTCTATTAATTGAAAATATAATATCATTTCAGCTGTGCAGAGACGCCGTGTTCCTCGCTGCCGGTCCGCCAGCGAAATCGTTCAATTGGGTGAGCAGAAGGGTGATTTTCGGATAGTAAATAACATTTTTGTAGTCCCGAACACCGGTTTACATGGCTAATTACTTCGCGAGCACGTCCACATGGAACATGCTCCACTTTGGACAGGTGAGATTACAAAGTTACTCCGGCCTAAATATAAGATATCAGAAAATTGTTATGAATCGTTTTAGAATGCCGTTCGCAATGAAGTTGCCCACTTTGATGTATCGCCAGAAGAGAATATGCGGCGATACGGGAAGGTATGTCTGGGCAACTTTGCTGTATCCATAAAATAAATTTTTGGTTGTCGCACCGGCATACAACTATGGCAATATCGACACGGCCATCTATCTGTTCTGGAGTAGAAATGATTGGATGACGGGACCGGAAGAGATTGAGAAATGGCTAATACCGAAGATGAGGCCGGGTGTGATCAAGGTGGGATGAAACCGTCACTTCATTCCGCGTGATCTCTTGTCACTTTTACTTGTGAGAGAAATGAAGACATTCTTCATCTCGATATCCTTTATCTAGATCCGAGAATTGCAGGGAACCTGGGAATTTCCCGAGTACAACCATGCTGATTACGTGCTTGCAATGGATGTGAAAGAGCGGATATTCGACAAGATCATTGGGATTGTGAGGAGGACAGAGAAGAATGCTTGTTTGGAATAAATTTAAATTCTTCTTGCAATTTTCTACACAAATGCATTCCCGTCTCCTCTAGTAGATATGAACCATTTGAATACTTCCATCGTTATGCAACCAATTTTATGTTTGGTCGAGATACAATTATAATGAGTAATTCCCCCTGAGACCGTTCTATTTACCATGTGCCTTGATTTTTTGAAAATATGTTCCATTTCATCTCATTTCTAACCTGTCAACCGAATCGATCGTATCTTTTGATACTAAAACTCACCATCCGCACGATGTACCGAAAATCCATCAAGGATTTCAATGTGAGCTTCGAATATCGTTGTGTTTACCAATTTTCATCAATGTGGTCTTAATGTATAACGAAATGACTTTGGCTCGTGTATTCAGCTATTTGAGACTATCTAAGTAGTATTTTGTGTTTCAGATGCATGAGTGGCAATCGAACTCGCAAGACACCGATCTTCTTCGTCGTACGTGGACTGACGACTTCGAGGTGCTATACTCTATCGGATCAAAGATATACATGTTCGTCCATCGGTGCTCACTTTTCCATAACTTCCTCTGATTCAGAAGCGTGTTCAGTGGAAAGAGTGGCGCCGCAGCGATGGCGCTGTTCCCTTCCTTCGCTCGATATGAGGCAGAGGGACTGAATTACGCTGAGCAAAGCGAGTTTCGCATCCAGGCACTTCGGCTTGTTCAGGTGCAATCTATTCTCTGAGCGTTCGAGTAATGACCATTCATCAGGCCATAGCGAAGACTCTGGATGAAGTGGAAGATGAACAGGCGCTGGAAAGATATCTCTACTTACTAGGTCATCGACACATTCAATATCTTCCCGCTCGGATTGACAAGGCCACTTGGGACATATTCAAAGTGATATATAAAAAAATCTCTCTGTCATCTATCCTACCTGTTCAGGAAGCCATTCAAGCTGGACTCAACGACAGAGTTAACAGTCTCTCTCAATTCACCGGGGCAGAACGCTTTCGAGCCGTTACAGTAAGCAATTTCGAAACCTAAATTTGAAAGGGATTCGCAGCTCTGGCGAGATATAATCGAATACATGCTGGAGTATGTGAAGGAAGGCTTCTACGACGGAGTCAAGGGAATTAATCGATTCGAATCTTGATTGTTATTGTGCGAAACCGAAACAAATGTGATGAGATAAATCTGATATTGATGTTAATCCGTCTTTATCATTTTCCTCGAGAGTGCGATCATGAATGCGACCATCAAAATATCGTGGGAGTTATACCAATCTGTTTAGGTACGGCTTCAATCGAAATGCATTAGGAATGAATCCGAAAATACATCGAGATAATCTTTAATCTAAAATGATTCAATAATCAAGAAGGGAAGATTTAAAATATGCCTTCTGAAAGTGTGTGAATTTTCAGCAGTAGGTCCTTCCAACAAATTCTCCTTAGTGAAACCGATGATCTCAAAAGAGAGATCATTAACGATTCCCTTGCGTGGGGGTACGAAGCTTCTTTTCTTCTGGGTTCTCGGACGACCGAAATGTTGAAAGACCATGAAATGCGCGGACGTCATCGTCATTCCTTCTATTTTTAATACAATAATATTTCAAATTCCCGACATAACGATGTCATATTCGTAATATTTAAAAAAAACTCGGGAAAAGCTGACAATGAATTTGTTTTATTATTATGTACAAGATTGGGAAAACGGCGCTCAAGCGTCGGGTTAAAGTAGTTCTCGATGCAAGACTTAAAAAAAACATAATTTTTCGTATGGCTAGAGGTTTTTTTTAATTGTCTGTATGACAAGCGACCGTGTAAAGTGCCCAATTATTATTGAATTCAAATTTCATTATTTCAATTTCATTTGTTTTTGATTCATCACGAAAGATGAACGATCACACAAAACGATGCTTCCACTGAGCATCATCTATTCTTAGGAGATTGGGAAGATCCTCCTCCTCTCTTTCCTGATGCTGTCAAGGACAACCAGAATGTTGAAAGATCTCCGGCAAACCTAGCGGGCACACTACAATCTTTCATGGGGTCTGGTCTTCTGCATGTGTTCCTCGTAATATCGTTTATTTGCATTCAACATGTAAGTTCAACGATTCATAGCCTGGCCTTATTTTACATTCAGTCCAACGGCATTTGCTTTGTCGAGACGGAATGGACCAAGTTCATGGAGAATCTGCTAACGACAACTTTTGTGAATATGACCGCGGATCTATGCATGGAAGGGTGTCTCAGCAATTCAAGTGTAAGCTATATTCAACTATTGTTCATGATCTGTCTCTTCAGTGTACCGGTATATCTCTATCCGGAACCACGTGCAATTTCTATGGTAAAGTGTACAATTACGGAATGACCGGATGCATTGGGCAGGAAACTTATTGGAAACGAACGGTAACTATTTATATTTTTTAGTTGTTTGTCAATTTCTCCGTGATACCATAATAGGTTTCATAACTAACTGATAGTGTTCTTGAAAAGTGTCCCCGTTGTCAGGCTGGATGCACAAACCCAACCAGCAAAGTCTCGCTCTCGGTCGGAGACGCTCAGGGAAAGCAGATCACGTTCAATTACAATGTGTGGACCAACGCCTACGCGTATGCGGGGAAAAGTGTAGTCGGTGAGGATCACAAGTCCTTCTTTCCGGGTTCATCTCTAGCTTCTACCTCGTTTTCCATTGTTTGGGTATGACGCCGGTCACAGTGAGGGAGAGACACGTTGAGTTCTTGAGAATTCGCTTACAAAACTTAGCAATTTCATAGATTTAGTTTTCAACCGGAAAGAAATTGAATTGAGCAATATTGAGCGGATATTGAGAGAGAAATTGAATTGAGCGGATGCTAAAATGGCACTTGCTTGGAGGTATACCGTGGTTGTGCTGCATTCCTGCATTTTCACTTCACAATTACTGATGCTGAATATTTCTGGGAGAATGTCTCAACTTTCATGGTATAGAAGTACTGTAGAAGAGTCTATGATGCATTTCACGTCGCCAAGAGTATGGAGAAATGAGAGTGTCAGACAATCATTCCGCAGGAGTGCTCACGCCGGCGCAGTCCAGTGCGAACATCCAATATGTGTACGAAGCGGATTGGAAGACGAACTACATCAATCGTGTCGATCGAACTGTGGAAGGATTCGTGAACTACACCATTGATTTCCCGGCTGATAAGGTTGGTATCGACTCTGTGGCATCTCTCCCCTTTATTGCTGGCTTAGGAGATATAATGGAATATGGCGAGCAGATTTTCAAATTCTAATGAACTTCAGGTAGGATCAATCAGTGTGTATACAGCGGAGATTGCTCTTTTCAATGCGGGAGCGTACGCATCGATGAGAGCATGTTCATGGACTCGATGCGAGGTGTGACTCTCAATTGTTAATGATGCCTCTGACCAGAATGGCAAGTTGTGAACTGAAAAACCAATTCTTTGAAACTCAGTCCTAGTGACAGCTCGGCTCACGCACCAACGCATGAAGAAATGATGTATTAGGTTGCCGAGTGAAAAGTGAAGCGTTTACAAAGTTCAGATTGTATTTCCAGGACATTTCCTCTGGAGTGCGATCGCTGATGTATCCCACGACGGGAAGTTTCTTTACTTCGCCATTCCGATTCTCCATTCGACTGGGAGGTCCGCTTGGCGCAAACCCTCAAGCTTATCGATACATGTACAATGCAACCACGCAAGGAGCCAACCCGAAGAGCTTAGAGATTATCTTCAACTTGAAGTGATTTTTCTCTTTGAAGTTATTCCCGCGATGTATGCTGTGACACTTTTCTTGTTGTTATACGATGATATATTTTGAATTTCAAAAACATTGTTCACACACTGCACAGAAGTAATGACGAAAATTGGGACACCGTGCCATCAAATGCGTGAGGAAGTAGTTCGGTTGTGTTTTCTATTCAGTGTTGAATATCCAGCTATTGGACGGATTGAAAAAATCAGAGATTACTGAGCGGTAAGAATTGTTTATCAAAACGATTTCTCAAAATGAGAAATTTCACAGAAAGCAATTAGGTGATTTTTGAAAATTTTGTATCGTGTGTGTGATAAATGACAGAGAAAAGCGAGGGATTTTAATTGTCATAATTAATTAATGTCTCATATTGTTGTATTTAACTGATTAACGTTTATTTCCGTATTATGTTCTCCGTGTCTGAGTGTTTTATTGTAGACGATATTCCCCATGGAAATGTTAGTCGATCATTAGGCGTCTATTGTGACTATCATCGTGATTTGATCATCCATTCACTGTCTCTCTCACAGAACTCTGTCTTGGATAAAAGTTGTTGAAGCACGATTTTGACGTTAGCTGTCATTTACATCATCTGTGATCCATTTATTGCGTTCTCTGATATTGAATAATTATAATAATCGCTTTCGCAAACTTGGCGATTATGCTCAGCTAGGAAGGCAAAACATTTTTTTCAGTGTTCTTTGTTACGCTTAGTATCTCCTTTGACTTTGGAAAGAGGATGATCGTAGTGTTCTTACACTCAGCACTTCTTGTTTTCGGTTTGCTTACGAGTATTTGCCTTATTTTGGCGATTACTCGAGGAACTCCGAGTGTAGTTAAGGTTACTTTTCTGTGCATTTTACACAAGGCTCATCGCTTCACTTTCAGAACTACTCTGTGCTTCTCTTCTGGAGTGCCTTCAACGATCTCATTGCTGTGATAGCAAATATCATTGCTATGGAAAGGTTGGCTTCATCATCTACGCAATAATCCACTTGATGTAGGTCTCTTCTGCTTGTGATATGATTTTGGTGGTTGTGAAACAACTATAGTAGGTAAACCCCAAAAAATCTCGATTACTCATTATTTAATATTATCTGAACATTATTTAGCATCATTTTCATGATTTCAGAATGACAATAATCCTTCCCTCACTTATAATAATTCCGAGTGGACCTTGCACAATTATCTCTTTGGATTTTTGCAATTATTGCAACTCCGTTTTTATCGGGACAGTTATTCAGTCCATAACTCTTCAATGCATATCATTTTGGTACAGGTGTGCCCCATGTTTGAAACGAAGACTTCACCGATGAACACTTCAGATCCCGTATACTGTGGAAACCGCCACCCAAAACAATACTTCTGCATATGATTATATTTCTCTGTTCGCTTCCAAACATTTGTCATATGGTAAATCGGGATTATTCTGAGTCTCATGATAAAAAACTTTCAGGTTGTTTTCAAACGAATGAAACATCATTATCCAGTTCTTGTTAATTCGCTTCGGAAAAAATATCCTAATGAGAATTGGACTGGAGCTCGGTTCTACGGTACACTAAACATCACAATCTCTATAAATTCAAGAGATGCTGTAAAAAAGTAAAGAAGTTCATTCAGGATTATCGGACATCTTCGAACCAACTCAAACAATGACCTATAGTTTCTTCTTCTTCGAAGTTCCAACTCTTTTTGCCTTCTTGATCCTCATGAGAAATCGAGTTAGTTCGGCAAGTGTACAATATCAGCAGACATGAAATTCTACCTTCGCAGGTTTTGCATGGGCTCAAAGAAAAACGCTCAATGAGCGACAAAACGTATGCATTGCATCAAGTATTTCTAAAAGTATGCGTTTCAAACTGGCCTCAGAAAGAAAAAGAAATCTCATTGCAGGTTCTCACAATTCATGCTCTTCTACCTGTTACTATTGTGTTTGGTATAGTGGGCAACGTGCCCATCATTCTTGGACTGACCAATCCCGAATTCGAAGAACTTGTCTTTCTGGTATCGTTCATTTTTGTTCAAATCATAGCCGCATCATTTTAGATCGCAATGATTCCTTCCATCGTAAGCCCTACAGTAACTGTTTGGTTCATTAAGCCGTATAGAGAGTGAGTTCCGCATTGTATCTTTGAATGAGCAATCAGTTCCGATACCTAGCAAATCTGTTTTGTTCCAATCCAGTCAGCCGTCATGGAACTAAAATGCCTTCAAGTGTCATCATAAATACGACTGCTGTTGAACACGATCAGAATACGACCAAAATTTGAGAGATCAATGTACAATAAAAAAAACTATCGCAATTCCTTCGACTCGGATATTTTTGTCAGTCACAATGAGATGTTCTACACGACACGACGGGAAGGGGATATTTCCTCGAAATTATATTGTTGTTCGGCATTGTATTTGAATGAGCACTGAGCACTCACGGCACCATTAATTTTTAACGTATCTACGGCGACCTTCACAATATTTCCAGAATTGTAGGTCGGAGCGTCCTGCCTCTCGACTACTGGCTACAACGTACCATGTACCACACTATGACCATTGCTGCTGATAATGTTGAGTACTCTCTCTGGAGATCCTTCTATGAAAATACTATTTTGTATCATTTGTGATGTGATGAGTACTCCCACCTCCGTAGCTTCGTTGGAGACGAACCCGTTAAAAGAGCGCAAGACCCACTTATGAACCCTCTAAATAATGATGCTTCTTCGCCTTGCCCTCGTTCTCTAAGTAGCCGTATTTCATGAGGTTAGATTACAAACCATCTAATCGATCGGGAATGGTAATATTTCAGTCTATTGGGAGCTTCTTTGTCGAAACTCCTTGGGAGAACCTTATGGAGAGACTTTTCTCGGAGACCTTTGTGAATATGACTGAAGAACTGTGCATGAAGGTCTGTTTGAACTTAGCAAGTGTGAGCAACTGTCAAATTTCCCATTAAAATATTTCTGTGGTTGCGGATCATTGAAAAATTGCAGTGCCCGGACATTTCCCGTCTCGGTCGAGTCTTCATTCTTTTCGGCAAAGTAAGGAATGTCACCTCAACCACCTGCTTTCCAACCTACTTGAAAAGAACGGTGAGAAAAAATATCGGAGCTAATGTTGCACAATTTCTGCTAGGGACCTAAAAGCTAAAATTCCTTCTCTGAATGAACCTAGTGCTGACAGTATCCTCTCATCTCCATTTAGATTCTCAATCCGAATGGGAGGAACGGTCGACGCCAGACCGCAAGCCTATCGATACATGTACGACTCTGTGAATCCGAACCCGAAGAGTCTGGATAACGTCTTCAATATGAAGTGAACTGTCGTAAAAAAGTGAGGTAGGGGACCAGTGGGAAATCTACTGGGGGACCAGTGGGAAGATTTTTACCCTAGGGGACCAGTGGGAAATAACCTGGGAGACCAGTGGGGAAAGTGGTTCTCTTACGTGATGAAACGAGTGTGCAATACGGCAAAAGACTTTATCAAAGAAAGGCATACTTTATATACAACAATACGATGAATACAATAATGGTTATTGTAGTGGGGGCTGTAGTACCGATATAGGACTGGAAGGATAAGTTACGATCAAGCGAGATAACATGCGTACAAAGTGAATAAACAATTGTTCCTCTACTAGATGACAAGAAATTGGAATAAACAACATGAAATTTGAAAAGAATAACGATGAAAACAATCAAAATAGAACGGGAGTTTTGCATTTGTGAAACTCTCATTCGGCGCAAGCCGAAGCGCGCCTTCATGTACGATACTGACGCTCTTCATTCAGTGGGAAACCACTGGGAAGTTGATTAGGAAACCAGCGGGAAGAAATCAGCCCTCCTCAACCTCTCCCAGAGGCTGGGATACCATATATTTCTGCTGGCGCCCCACTGGGAAAAAATACCAGAGTTACAATTGTTGTCGGCGTTTCGGTTCATCGGATTTTGAAACTCGGAGTCGCACAACAACGAAAGGCCGATTCGGTAGAAAGTGAAATGTGATGGTTTGAAGGTTTGAAAACAAGATAGCACAAAGAAACATAAATCCAAGTCCCACGGGAAAATTAATCTTTATATTTTTTTTACAAAAATAAATCGAAGAAATTCAAGCAATTGAAAAAATGAATTGAATTCTGTTCACAAAACATACTATTTCTCTAGTTTTTTTTTCTGGGAGAGGGTGAGGAGGGCTGATTTCTTCCCGCTGGTTTCCTAATCAACTTCCCACTGGTTTCCCACTGAATGAAGAGCGTCAGTATCGTACATGAAGGCGCGCTTCGGCTTGCGCCGAATGAGAGTTTCACAAATGCAAAACTCCCGTTCTATTTTGATTGTTTTCATCGTTATTCTTTTCAAATTTCATGTTGTTTATTACAATTTCTTGTCATCTAGTAGAGGAACAATTGTTTATTCACTTTGTACGCATGTTATCTCGCTTGATCGTAACTTATCCTTCCAGTCCTATATCGGTACTACAGCCCCCACTACAATAATCATTATTGTATTCATCGTATTGTTGTATATAAAGTATGCCTTTCTTTGATAAAGTCTTTTGCCGTATTGCACACTCGTTTCATCACGTAAGAGAACCACTTTCCCCACTGGTTTCCCAGGTTATTTCCCACTGGTCCCCTAGGGTAAAAATCTTCCCACTGGTCCCCCAGTAGATTTCCCACTGGTCCCCTACCTCACTGCCCACTGGGAAAAGTACTGGGGGACCAGTGGGAAAAAAGTGAGTTTCCGTCGTACATTTCTTTGTTTTCGTCTAGCAAACTCATTAAGTCATAGTGCATGATTCTGGAAATAAGGAGAGGGGGAATCATACGCTTTTACAATTTTCCGATGCTCGCGTGGCAATCCAATCCGGAAGACATCGCTCTTCTTCGTCGTACGTGGACTGACAACTTCGAGGTGCTATATTCCATCGGGTCATCGATATACTTGTTCGTTTATCACTTCTCATGTTCCCTTCATCTTCAGCTGATTCAGAAACGTTTTCAATGGAGAGGGCGGAGCGGCAGCCAAGGCGCTTTTCCCGTCCTTTGCCCGATACGAGGCAGAAAAACTAAATTACACTGAGCAAAGCGAGTTTCGCATCCAAGCTCTGAGACTTGTTCAGGTACAATTGAGTTACATACTCTAAAAAATTCGATGATTCTACCAGGCGATCGCGAAATCTCTGGACAAATTGGATGATGAGAAGGCTCTTGAGCGATATCTGTATCAACTTGGCCATCGGCACATTCACTATCTGCCCGCTGCTCTTGAAGAGGCCACTTGGGCCATTTTCAAAGTGAGAACTTCCGTCGATCCTTCGTTTACGATGTCTAATGGTGCAGGATGCAATTCAAGCCGGTCTCAACGACAGAGTCAACAGTCTTACTCAGTTATCCGACCAAGATCGCTTTCGAGCCGTTTCAGTAAGCAATTCAGAACCACAAAGTTTATCATGATTGTCAGCTCTGGCGGGATATCATCGATTACATGTTCGTGTATGTGAAGGAAGGCTTCTACGATGGACTCAAGGGAGCAAATCGATTCTCATCATGAATGTTATTGTGCGACAACAAAAATGTGATGAGATAAACCTGGTGTTGATGTCTATGCGTTATATAATTTCACCATACGATAATTCGAAAAAGTGTAGGGAAAGAAGTAATCATCAAAGTCAGCACGGAGGCAGTCATTTTTGCTCCTCTGTTTACAAGGACGACTGAAATTTTGACAGAGAGAGATGCACTCAGTGACCATCTTCTGCTTTGGAGGTTGAGAAGATCCGCCTCCTCTCATTTTCTACTGCTGTCCATGGCTACCAAAATGTTGAAAGATATCCACACAGTAAGTGCAGGCACACTACAATCTTTCATGGTGGCTCGTATCCTACTTGCTTTTCTCGGTATTTCGTTATTCGGCATTCCACAGGTAAGTGCAACGGTTCAATATGAGCCCGTTTGTGTAAGAATCGTGCAAAAATCAAGGGAGTCCGGACAGGGCAAAAAGTGAGTTCTGAGTTAGATGCTGTTTTTGGTACAGTTCAAGGTGCTTAAAAGCATGGACGGTATATCTTGGTATGCAAATTGATTTTTCATTCGAAACAAGAGTTCAAAGATCAATCGATTTTTCCGTTTATTCGCAATTGCTGCTTAACCGTAACAGATATCGAAAACTTTTCTATAGAGACTAGCATTATTTTTCCATGACAAAACGTAATAAATTTTTGAAATTTTAAAATTGTCAATTGCTTCCGAATTAGCTGCGGAAGATTCGCTTGAAATGATTTGTGAGATTCCAAATTTTTACATCAAGTGAAGGATAGCAACACTAAAATACTCAAGTGGTTAGTTCGCACAACTCGTAAGAATCGTGGAGTTATGATTTAAAAACCATTGTGAAAATAGTGGAATTCACCCCTTCTACCCCTCTTTCACCGCACCGTGCAGTGAGAATGAGGAATGAAATGAGGGAGGGATGAGGGGAGAGATGGAAAGTGGGTGATTTCCACTGTTTTCACGATGGTTTCTACATCATAACTCCACTATTCTTACGAGTTGTGCGAACTACCGACGTAGGTATTTTAGTGTTGCTATCCTCCACTTGATGTAAAAATTTGGAATCTCACAAATCATTTCAAGCGAATATACCGCAGCTAATTCGGAAGCAATTGACAATTTTAAAATTTCAAAAATGCAATACGTTTTGTCATGGAAAAATAATGCTAGTCTCTATAGAAAAGTTTTCGATATCTGTTACGGTTAAGCAGCAATTGCGAATAAACGGAAAAATCGATTGATCTTTGAACTCTTGTTTCGAATGAAAAATCAATTTACATACCAAGATATACCGTCCATGCTTTTAAGCACCTTGAACTGTACCAAAAACCGCATTTAACTCAGAACTCACTTTTTGCCCTGTCCGAACTTTGTTCGACTCTTACACAAACGGGCTCATATGTGTCGTTAGTTGCATTCAGTCCGAAGGCATTTGCTTTGTCGAGACGGAATGGCAATACTTCATGGAGAATCTGCTAACGGAAAACTACGTCAACATGACCGCCGATCTATGCATGGAAGGGTGCCTCAGCAATTCGAGTGTACGCTATATAACTATACCTTCTGCAAATAGACCTCTGTTCAGTGTACCGGCATATCCGTATTCGGAACGACATGTTGCTTCTACGGTAAAGTGTATACCTATGGAATGACCGGATGCATCGGACAGGAAACTTATTGGAAACGAACGGTATTATTGTTGAATTTGTATCTTTGTAGGTATCGTGAGATTATTTTTCATTCCACTCGTAGCTGACCTTGTACAAACGTTCGAGGGGGCGGAGTAAGGAGGAGGCCGGGAGGAGGCGAGTGATCTACCTCCCCTCCTCCCCTCCCTTCTCCCGGGGAATCGATAGCTCGCTGAAACGTAAACACCGTTCTGAGTACATTCCGTTTGCTCAGCTTTTCAAACGCAGATACGTCAAATTTCCAGCCCGGATGCGTGAACCCTGCCAACAAAGTATCTTTCAACGTCGGAGACGCTCAGGGCAAGCAGATTACATTCAATTATAATGTGTGGACGAACACCTACTCGTACGCAGGGAAAAATGTAGTTGGTGAGGATCACAAGTTCGCTTTCCCTTAGATCTCTTGCTTCCTCGCGTCCATTGTTTGCCTATGTCACAACAAAGCACACAATGAGGCACGTTGAGTTTTTCTGCATGCTCGCTTACAAAAATCTGCAAAGTAGTGGTTCTTTCGCGGATGAACTCAAGCATCGAAGATGACATCCAAACAGAGCAAAACGGAGATGCTAAAATTGCACGTCCTTGGGTGGTATCGAAGTGCGTTTCCTTGCAGGAGTGCTCACCCCGGCGCAGTCCAGCTCGAATATCAAGTACATTTACGAACCAGATTGGGATGCGAGCTACATCAATCGGCCGGATGGATCGATGGAAGGATTCGTTAACTACACCATTGATTTCCCGGCAGATAAGGTTAGTATAATTTTCGGTGCAGCTGCAGTTCTCCAATGTCTGTACAATTGTCGATGGAGATCAGAATTTATTGTTATAACCAGTAATATTCGTGTGCAGGTAGGATCTATTAGCGTCTACACAGCAGAAGTCGCTCTCTACAACGAGGGAGCGTTCGTTGCGATGCAAGCGTGCTCGTGGACTCGATGCGAGGTTAGATATCCATCTCCTAATTGTTACTGTTCGAGCCCCTCTGGCCAGAATGGCAAGATGTGAACTGAAAAACCCTGGTGGCAGTTCGACTCTCGCACCAACCTAGACATGTTGTATTAGGTTGCCTAGTGAAGAGTAAATTCAAGTGCGTGCAGAGTTAAGATTGTATTTGCAGGACATTTCCTCAGGAGTGCGATCGTTGATCTATCCAACGACGGGAAGTTTCTTCACTTCACCATTCCGTTTCTGCATTCGCCTGGGAGGCCCCGTGGGTGCCAACCCTCAAGCTTATCGATACATGTACGATACAGCAACTCAGGGAGCCAACCCGAAGAGCTTGGAGATTATTTTTAATTTGAAGTGATTATTAAATTGTTCATTAATATATTGCAATACTTCTATTCTCTTCATTGTTGTCCAATGAAAGTTTCCGAACCTCATAAATGATATTTGTATGGTTCCTCAAGTGATTGAAAAAGATAGCGAACAAAAGACAGCCAGGTGTTTCTAATTTTAATTAGAAAGAGTCGAGAAATGAGATGCGGGTCAAGCAATTCGGAACTCGAATATGCTTCATATAGTCTTCAACTTCGAAGCGTCGATCTAGAAACGAATTGTGGGTACTATTATCCTGGATTCCTGGCTATTCCGTAGAATGCTACACTATGGCCATTACTACTGTTAATGGTGTTTAGTACTCATTCTGGTGATCCTCCTATGCAAGTATCATATGAGGTGTGAGGAAGTATACTGCCACCTCCGCTGAATCCATGGCGACAAACTTGATAAATAGAGCTAGACCCACTCAAGAACACACTCTACCCGAATGCTCCCCATACTTCGGTTGGCACTATTTCTCTTTGTACCATTTTTGCATGACGTCAGATTACGACTATTTGATCGGGATCGAACAGTGCAAGTTGCAGTCTAATGGAAGTTGCTTTGTCGAAGAGAAATTTTTTAAGAACTCCTTGGGTGAACGATATGGAAAGATTTTTCTCATGTGAGTATGACTAGCGAACTGTGCATGGAGGTTGGCTGTCTGAGCTTGGCAAGTGTGAGCAAGCGTAACATTTTCAAATTTTCCAATTTTCAACTGAACATAATTTTACAATTTTCAACTGAGTATTTGCAGTGCACGGGTATTTTCCGTCTCGGCCGAGTGTGCCTTCTTATGGGCAAAGTAAGCAATGTCACCTCGACCACCTGCTTTCCTACAACTTACTTGAAAAGAACGGAGAGAACCCTAAAATTTCGCCCCAATCAACATGCTCATTCCAGCTCGGATGTGTGAATCCCGTGAGCAAAGTTTCGCACAAAGCGGCTGATGCAGTGGGAAAGGAGCTTACTGTCACGTATAGTGCATGGGCTAACTCGTACTCGTTCGCTGGAAAGACAGTTCCGGGTGAGAAAGATCCATCTTAGAATTTACAAGCACAAACAAATGACTACACATCAGGCAACCTCAAAGCCTATTGTTCTTTAGATTTCTGCTGTTGGTGTGAAAGGATCACCTTGACTATTCTCGTAGCTTGCTTCGCTTGTTTTTGTTCGTGGTGCAAATGCGTCTAACAGATCATTAGAGGGGCAAGAGGGCTACAATGGGGCCACAAGCTGTAAAACCAATCCCCTTTCACAAAAGATACCCCGGATTTGAAATGAAATTGTAAAGAAGCGAATATTTTTCAGTAGTATTCTCTTCTGCAGTCGTGCAGCCATATAGTAACGTGTGGTTCGTGTACGAGACGGACAAATACATCACTCGTATAACCGATGGACCCGTTGGAATCGTTGATTACAATATCGACTTTCCAGCCTTTTTTTGATTACCAGATCGACTTTCCAGGTCATTTCAACAAACCCGCTGATTTAAACTCGAGCACATCATGATAGTGAAAAATTTGCGCCCATTGTGAAATATTGAGCCTCTATATTCATACAATCATTGATTCCTTTTACCTGTTGCATACATAAGCGTAACCGCCGGTTCGAGTGGATTCTTCGGCCCCAATCCCTCCATCGATATTCGCGCATGCTCGTGGGTGATGGGCAAGGAGATCGTCAAATACCGAATTGTTTTCGGTACAATTTCTATTCAGGATCTCAGAGCGAACCGAGTGCGGACAGCATTCTCTCCTCCCCATTCCGTTTCTCTATCCGAATGGGGGGCACGGTCGAGGCCGCCAGACCGCAGGCGCACAGATACATGTATGACTCCGCCAATCCAAGCCCCAAGAATCTAGAGGTCTTCTTCAATGTGAAGTGATCCAGAACCATCCATAAAGGGTACCATGAAGTTTCGCAATTTTGTGAGGTTCAAATAAAGTCAAATAAAGATCGTACGGATTAGAAAAAGAAGGCAAAGAAAAAGGCCACATAGTTGGGCGCCACTTAGATATGCACACTAGAATAATAAGGTATGACGCAACAGGCTCAGAACTCCATAAATATAAAAACCTCAATCATTTTTCTGCAAAAAGTGAAAAGAAGATGTTCTAGCACCGCAATTAACGTTCTGCATGTGTTTATCTGTATTTACAAGTAATAGCAGTTAGCGTGAAATGCATTGCTCATAAGCGATGTATCCTTTCTTCAGCCGTGAAGTGCATTTTGGAATCTTTCAGAAGAGCTCATCGGGTTGTGTCTGAAATATAGATGTTTTTGAAGGCGGTTAACATCATCAAAATATGGTTGCAATTTCAGGCTTACCATAAAGAGAAGACGGCTAATTAGAACTGTCGCCGGAGGACTTCCCCGTTCTTGGGTCACCGAGAATCTGGAAAAATTGTCAATACATGCGATGATTGTGATAAGATAAGGGAAAATTACTAATTTTCAGCTCTGTTCTAGGGGGGGGGTGTCACCTCGTTTTCTTCACGTGATACAGATCCGTCTCATAAATGACCAGATCGCCGTATAGTTGTATCTTCTTCAACGATTTGAAATCGTTCCAATACGTTCGTTCTGTAACATTATAGTTTCGTAGTTGCTATGACATAAATAATAAACTCACGTAAGTCGACTTTTTGAAATGAGGTCTGTTTTCTGGCTGCATCCGAGAGTAGGTCGGATAACACTGAAACATGTGGCATTGACATACTTTACAGATTTATTCAGTGAAAATCCACATCAAGGTGGAAATATAGTTGGAAAAAAATGTATTCATTTGAGAGAATACCACTCAAGTGAAGATTTGGGACCATGCGGAGATAAAATAATTTAAAAGGACGGCATACTGTTTTTCATGACAATATTAGTCAAGGAAAAGTGATTATAATCAAGTCCAGGAACACGAGATGTAAGGTGATAGATGAGAGGAGGAATGGTGGTATAGATAGGAGGGCTTGGGAGTGGGAGGTCACTCCTCTACCCCCTCCCCTTCCCTTTCCCTGTCCTCTTCTCCCTCGTCAGCTGTCAATCTGAGTGACCCTTGTGTGCCCTGGCATAGAGAGTGAGATGACCCCTTATCCTTCCATTGATCGCGTGATTCCTATCCGATCACTGTTCTCTTGCTACTCAATATTCAATGCATTTCAGTTCTGTCCGATCTACTCTCGGAGAAAACTTTCATCATCATCACAATAGGAATCATCACACATCTTTTCACTCTCAATATGCTCTGTGAGCCAACTCATTGCGCAAACTTGTCAATTTTAATTTGAGGAACTTGCAAAGGCCAGCTTCGAAAACGACTGGGAGAAGCACGGACCCAGTGGATTGGATTTCAACGGAAAATCAATGTTTTCTTTTATACGATCCTAGGATTTGTCTGCTAATTTATAGAATAAATGTTTATACTATCACAATTTTGTTCATACTCCGAATACTTATATTCGCTACAAAACAATCAGTATAAAAAGTACGAGAGAATATGAGAGAAACTATCTGACTCAAGTGAAAATGTGTTGGCAAAGTGAAAAAATCGAATCCCTCCAAAATTGGTGGGCGAGTAGTACACCTCGTAGCTCACCTCCAACTTATTTAGTGATTTGAATCACCCTCCGACGAATGGCGCGAAATTTTAAAGTGAAACATAACCCAACCGAAAAAGTAAAGCATTATCTAGTCCTCACAATAAAACATCTTCAGTCAGCTTTGTTTATCAATAACAGAAAGAAACCTGCTCATTAGCACAGACCGATACCTAATGAACACTGATGATGAACACTAAAATTGCCGAGATCAATGACACAATGTGACTAGATGAGCTTGTCGTTGTCATTGGGCTTATTGTGGTCCCGGTTGTGGACGGAAACCTCGTCGTTGTTGTCTTCTTCGTTGTCGACGAAACAATCGGCGTCGTCCGTCTCTCCGGCTTAGTTACGGTTGTTGTCGTTGGCTTTGCTGTCGTTGAAGTGGATTCAGGACCCGAATCGTCTCTCTGCAATCAATCTTATTGAACCTTTGCCCGTCAGAATCGATCTAATGATGCGAATGGGGCGAAAATCGAAAGCAAAGTTAGCGACAGTTTTTGTGACCCCTAGATATGTTCTAAATTAATCGCACCCTGTATTGCGGCAGCAACTCCTGCCTGTCCAACGAATACGGAATGGGCGTGCTGTAGTCCTCATTTCTTAAGAAAGCCGAAATTATTTGAAGCGCGGGGCCGGGCCGATCGGTGGGCACGTAGTGACCGGCGCCCTGAAATGTTTTTAGAAAAAATCTTTATGAGAGGCTCTTCTAACTCACCTTGACAGTCGCTATCTCGAAGGAAAAGTCCTTGGCCTTGGACGAGAAGCGCTGCGTGTATCCAGCAGCTACTCCGCGATGCATCCAGGGGCCGTATTCGGACTGAATGAATTTTCACATCATAACATCTTTCTGATGATGGAATGATAATAACATCAGAGAACGACTGACCGCATCCAGGTCGTGGTCTCGGGCGAATGCTTCTGCAAACCACTGCGCTTCGAGGAAGGAACACGCGGTATCAGCGTCGCCGTTGTAGAAGAGAACGCGAAGACCGAGGCCAGAGTTGAGAATCGTCTAAATGGAAAGTCATATGAATTATGCTCTCTTGTTTCACTAATTCATCAACACATTTGTTTCACGGATTTCTGCTCACCTCCATCTGTGGATTGACATCCGGATATTCCTGCTTGTAGACGGAGCCGATGTGATCACTGAAGTGAGATTACTGAATACGAATTTTCCACTGTTAAATATGTCCAAAAGATGCAATGCTGAGGCTGTCAACGTCTTCTCTTAGCCCCTAACTCACTTGCAAAACGCCCATCCTTTGATGGGATCAGCAACGTGCAGTGCCTTGCGGACCAGCCTCTGCAATGCGAAAGAATGAAATTGGCCCACTCTCGATACGATATATTCCATCGAGATGGATGAGGTAAATAGTGAAATCCCTGAAATGAACCAACAAAAAAAAATTTCGACCTGAGAGAGGTACTCCTGCGCTGCGTTGATCATGTAGCACCGGAAGCCGCCTTGCGAATCGGTAGAGAGTGGATCAAGATTACTCTGCGAAATATCTCAGTTCGAAAGAGTGTGGGAAAAATATTTCTGAAGATCATAAACTTACCGTAGCAAAGTCGTTTTGCTTTGCTTGTCCAACAGAGCGCGGCGAACTACCAGAAGCGGTGACATTGAAGCGTCTGGCCTGGAAGTGTGAGTGTTAGTACCTCACAATTCTACCTGGATCATAAGCGAAAAAATGTATAAAAATAGAAATTTGGGTAATCACAGGCCTTCGTAGAAGCAGGCTGGAAGTTGAGGTCGGGCTGAGTGTAACAGTCTTGGTAGATGTTGTAGACGTCGTTTCTGATATGAAGATAACATGACTATTGTGCTCTTGGTTTTGGTGATTTTTCGAGAGAGACTCACTTATCATTCCATTCCTGCCCGTAGTTCGTGTAGGATTTCACCACTTTCTTGTGACAGTTCACGTCATGCTCGTTCATCTGATTAATTTATAATAGGTCTGCTTCAGGTATGCTATTCGCAAGATTTGAAAGGTTTGGATGACGGATCACAAACGCGATCAAGCATAAATTAACACTCACTCCTTGTTTCGGAGCGTACGAGAAAGGTGATGCGAAGTATTCGTCGAAGTGGCAGTACATCTTACCCTGAACATCCAATGTATTTTTACGGCTCTTTGTCAGAGACTCAACCTTGACATCTGTGTTGGTATCGTCAGCACCCGGACAGCAGTCAGATAACGCATCGTAATCACTAAATTGACGTTAACTATGCTAAACGACAATGAAAAAGATCAATCTAAAAATGGATGACAACACTCACTCTTTGCCGATCAGTCCGTGGAAGTAATTGAACGCGGGATCACTGCGCATCTGCATAATCATTGATATGAAATCCAAAAAAATCGCATAGAAATAATAATAATAATTGATAATTGAACTGATAATAAATGAAATAATACTTGAAGATGTCGCAAACATACCGCCATGATCATGCTCACTTCCCCGTTGCCAACGACCATTCCCTTCAGATTGATCTTGGAGTCGCCAGACTGAATGCATGCATGTTTTCTTTGAAGCCACTATCAAAAATATGTACGTTTGAGCAATACCTTGATCTTGTCAACCAGATATGCGGTGAGGGTAGGCACGTAGATGCCACCATACGATTCGCCAGTGACAAAGAATTCCTTGAAATTTGTTTTTACACAACAACATCAATTAAGTTTCGAAATGCGAACCTTGTTGGCGAAGTTAGGATAGGCAATAAAGAAGTCTTCTAGAGCGAGGTACAAGTCGGAGATTGTCTGAGGAAAAAGAAAATGCATCAATTATTTGATTTTTCCCTTTAATATTCGCCAAATTCACCTTCGCATCGCTATAATCATCGTCCATAACGTGCTTTCCAAATGAGAATCCGACGTTCCTCGGTGAGTCGATGTAGAGCATGTGAGCTGCTTTGTTCCACGAGTAAACATTCTCATAGACTGTACGGCCGTCAGGATTTGGTCTGAAAAGAGGAAAATACTCTAATTCTAAAAAGAAATTCACCTGTAAGGTCCGTTTTCTAGTATGAGCCCTCCAAGTGACGAGCAGCCGGGTCCTCCATTGAGCCAGAGCACGAGTGGAGTAGTGTCTGATGCGTTTTGTGCCTCCACGAGCCTGCAATCGTCTTCATTTGCTCACATCTTATTTCAGTTCAGTAATGGATAGAGTAATAACAAGCAATGTTACTAACCAGTAGAAGAGCTCGTTGCCTTCGCTGGCTTGAAGATATCCCGCATGTTGATTGAAATTTGGAGTCCACGTCATGCCTAGCAGTTGCTCGCGAACCATATCCTTCTGGCGTCGAGTATCTGGATAGTACAGGTAATGAAAAATGAAGTTTTATAGCAAACTGACAAGGATCGCTATTGTCTCCGTAGTACTTGTCCAGCAGAGGTTTCCGATCTACTTTGATATCCTTGAACAGACCATTGTCCCAATCGCCGTTATGGTGCACAAAGTTGTTAATGACCTGTTAGTATCAGTGTCTCACTACCTTCCGGTTTGAATTATAGAAACCTGAAGAATGGGTCCAGGTCTATCGATGGGCACCATGTGCCCGGCTCCCGTGACGGTTAGAAGGTCAATGATTACGCTTCCATTGTTGTAGTCAAAGGTCTTCGCATAGCCTCCGTGTTCCGACGACGATGAATCTCTGAGCAAGTTAATGTTAATTAAAAAAAGAGATTGCTCAACCTGAGCTGCTGGTATGTCCACGAAGAGAATTCTCTCACGGTCTCCATACCAGTGTCTAAAGCGAGTTTTTCGGTGAACCTGAATACACGGGTCTGTAAAGATGCTTTCGGAGATTAGTTGATGTACCATTGGTCTCCGAGGAACTGACAAGCCGTGTCAGTATCTCCATTATAAATGAGTACACGGAAATTTCTCTCTTCATCGCTATCCACTGTATCGAAAATGATCTGAAATTTAATTATGATCGAGACAATATTTTGCGTGACACAAAACCTTGAACACATCGGACGTATCGGGATGCTGCTGGACGTAGTATTTCTCATTCATTTCAATGCTAAAATTGATCAAATCACCAGGAATTCAGGGAGAGTATGCAAATTACTCACTTGCATCCCTCCCACTTCTTCGTTACCCAAGGCGGAATGTGAAGAGCATCGCGCACGTCTTGTCTGAAGTATTTCAGTTTGAGATGAAAATCCGTTCGCGATTTTTGAGCGCATTAACGTAGATATTCGATGAGAGCGGTGTAGCCAACCTGTTGAGATAAGGCGTCATGCCATCGTAGCAGTAGTATCCGCCAGAAGAATCCGTCGAGTCGTAGTTCATTCGCTTCTGCAAGTTATCAATATGTTTTTCACCAGGCAGATTTGTTGTCTATGAATCAATAGTTTTCTTATAATAATCGCACCGCCTCATCGACGAACGGAACGTATTTGACGGGTCGATCAACAGTCGCATCTCTCTTCACTCGACGAGATTCGCTTCTCTTGTCTGAACTAACTTTTGTCAAAATCAAATAAAAATCGGCTCACTTAATAAAGGATTTTGCACATAACAGTCCTGGTAGGTGTTGTACACGTCGTTTCTGAAATTGACAGATCGCATAACTCCAAAAGACATAACGCTCACCCTGACTCCCACACATCCGCGAAGCCTTGTCTAACAATCTCTGCTCCACAGAATCCTTCGAGCGTTGTTTCATCAGAGTTCTTAGAAATCGCGTTTCCCTTGTCATCAATTGTGATGTACCTGAATATTCATCGGCCTGTTATTGAAGAAAAAAGAGATTTATTACTTAGTCCAGTCGTAGTATGTCATCGGCCCAACCGTATCCTCGGCGCATCGAGACAGTTTATCATAGTCCCTAGAAATGATCGTATGCAATTTTAAAAGTTTCAGAGAGCCAACTCACTCTTTTCCATGGATTCCTCTGAAGTATGTGAGCGAAACGGCAGAGTTGATCTGAGCAGTAGTTTGTTTTCTAAATTTGAATCAGTTTACACCTGTTGGATGACAGACAGTTCTCCATTGCCGATAGCGATACCTTGGAAGTCGATGTTCACGATTTCTCCACTCTCAATTTGGATGATTGACGACTATAAAGGTTGTTCATAGTCTTGTTTACCACAATGTTTTTCAAGAGAAGGTCTGATAAAGTTGGCACATAGACTCCGCCATACGATTCTCCCATGATAAAGAAGGGTCTGCAATAATTATTAAGTTGCGTTCAAGATGACTTAAACGCGTTTCACATATGCTCGACACATTATTACCACTATTCCATCATTGATCGGTGATTTCTCCATCACATGATATGAAATCAAGAAAGAAACCTGTTGTGGTAGTTCTGATGACAAGCAAAGAATTGTACAAGCGCGTTCAAATTATCTTGAGCTGTCTGAAATGTTCAAACAATAAATACACATCGTATTCGGATGTGCTCCCTAACCAGTTCATCGTTGTATTCATTGGTTGTCGCTTCGTCTCCATCACTTGCCCTATACGAGAATCCGACATCTCGAGGAGCCTCCAGGAAGAGAATGTTTGCGACCTGATCGTTAATATCCCTCAGATTTTGTCAATTGTCAGATTAGGTAAAATTCCACCTTGTGCCACGAAAAGACGTTCTCATACAGCGTCTCGCCATCTTTGTTGTTCAAGAATGGGCCAAGCTCCTGAGACCTGATTAGTACTCGATCAATAAGTATTGATACCTGTAGGAGTCCAGTTAGCGAGGAACATCCGGGACCACCATTCAGCCAGAGAATCAATGGCTTATTATCGGGATCTGAATCATGCTCAATCAGCCTGAAACGCACTTTTCAGAAGATATTTCAAATAGTGTGTTACCAATAGTGCAGATAGTCGCCCTTTCTGGGATTGAGGAACCCGGAGAACTGCTTGGCAGTGAAATCAAAAGTCAATCCAGGGAGTTCGATGACCAAATCCTTTGCGGGATTGCACGTGTTTGAAGGAGGATCAGGAAAATCCTGCAAAACTTTCACTCAGAAAGATTCAAATAAAAATTTCCAATATCAGAGTCACTCACAGGCGTCGCTCTCTTTGCTCTCACTACAGTTTCTGATACTTTCTGAAGGCCGCCGTCACGCTGTCCGATCTAAAACACATTCTCTAATGGTAACATAATATTCGTTCACCTTTTCTTCAACGGCGAATCCGTCCTTCAACGGAGTCAGTTGCACGTTGATCGGTGAATCATAGGAAGCGTTATCCAAAAATGCAGATAGCATCTGAAGTGCAGGGCCCGGACGATCGGAGGGAACAAAATGACCGGCTCCCTGAAATGTTGTCGTATTAGCTTTCTTTGTATTCACATTAATATGAAAGGGCTTCTGATAAGGATAATGTACCTTGACTGTGAGCAAATCAATAATGAAGTCATCCTTGTGGAATTCCTGTGTGTAGCCGGCAATCTGGCCACGGTATCTGCAAGAATGTTTTGAGAGCCCTTACAATAATCGTTTTTTCGGAAGGTAAAGTTTTCAATAAATAACCTCCATTCTTTTCGTTCCTGCACAAGTGGAATGTTCTGATCTGCTGCAAGATTCTTGACGAACCTGACGAAAGATATTTGTGGTCACACAAATACACAACGTGGGGTCATACTAACCATTGAGCGCCGAGGAAATTACAATTCGAATCGACGTCACCGTTATAGATGAGCACTCGCAGAGGATACTTCTTGCTGTAATACTCGTTTTTTCAACAACTTTCATCCATCGCTTATGCCTCGTTTCAAGCGCGGTTGGATACCTGATAATGTTATCGAAGAATTCTGCTGTGTCGTTGTGATTGCGATTGTATTCTGTGCCGATGGAGGAGCTGCAGTAAAAAATTTAGTTAGGTAAGCTTAATTATTTACTACTAAAATAACTAACGAGCACTTCTCCCATACGAAGCGGTAGTTCTCGCTAACGTGAAGAGCTGCTTTCACTTCAGGAAGGTTCAGGTAGGTACTGAGGAGAATTAGGCTTATTTTTTTATGTATTGCTCAATTTTAACTTTTTTTTAAATTTAAAATTTAAAAAAATACTGTGTAGCATCGTCCATCCAGCAGAGAAAGCCGTCTTCCGGATCCGATGATTCGTGCGAGACGAGTAACTGGGAAAATTCAGCGATAAGCTCACGCTAATACTCAGATAAGTAACATTGCTGAACTCTCATTACCGCTTGATCAACGAAATTGGGATCAGCATAAATGGGCTTCTTCAAGTTGGGCCGGGTGTTACCGGCCTGACCGGGCTCGTAACATGATTGATAGAGATTGTACACGTCTTGAGGACCGCTGAAATTTTCGCTTCTGACATCAAATACTATTTTAAAAATGCGTACTGGAATATGAGTCGTTGTCCGTATTGGGCGACGAGAAGACCGCATTTGTCTTTTGAGTCTTTGGGCCTCACATTTCCTCCCCTGAATAAATTATCAATCAATCGGGCCGCAAAACATGAGCCGACGCACTTGTCAATGAAGATCCACTGGCTGAAGTCGCAGAACTCAAAGTAGGCCGGATCTCCGGGATGGTCGGATTGCGGGCAGCATTCCATAAGTGAGTCGTGTTCACTTGATTGGATTCAATGAGAAAAGATAGTAATTAATGCTACTCACACTTTACCGTAAGCACCATGGAAGTATTGCATTTGAATCGCTGCATTAACCTGAATAATCGATCAAAATATTGTGTTTGATCTCGACTTCTTACCTCAATGATACTCGACACAACACCATTGCCGATGGCGATTCCTTGGAAGTTGAGGTCTGGGAAATCGCCCTCCTGTAAATTTGGATGTCTTCCCGAAATTTTTCGTCAAATTACAGTGATCTTGTCCACAAGGAGGCTGGCAGTTACAGGTATGTAGACACCAGCGTACGATTCTCCTGAAAAATATTTAGTATCTTGGTTCTTTAAGAAAGTGACTGTTGAACCTGTAATATAAAATGGTCGTCCCTTGTATTCGGGGTAGACCTCGATGAAATCCTTGAGTAGGAAATAGAGATCATCTGCTGTCTGAAAATCAAGAATTTATGAAATTCGAAAAACTAATATTAGAAAAAATCGTCGCACCCTATCATCATCGTACTTATTATCGGGGTTCTCAGTCGTGTTTTGGAAGGAAAATCCAACATTGCGTGGAGATTCAACAAAGATCACGTTTGACACCTGAACAAATGCGATGAATACGTTTTTTTCAATTTAATCACCTTGTTCCATGAGAACACATTCTCGAATAGCGTTTCTCCATCACGATTAGGATGAAAGGGTCCGTTCTCAGTAAGGAAAGCGTTATAACCAGAACAGCCAGGGCCTAGAATAGTATCCCATTTATTTGCCATTTTCGATCTTTAAAAAAAAATTCGTTCACCTCCAGTCAGCCACAGCACTAGCGGGTCGTTTTCCGCTGAACGCTGAGACTCAACGAACCTTGATTTAATTGGTTTGTCAATGATTTGAAAATAAAGCTCACCAGTAATGAATGTAGTTGCCCTTAGCTCCGTTCAAGTATCCGGCATACTGCTTGAAATTGATTTCGAACGTGAGACCAGGCAGATCATAGATGCGATCGGACTCCTTGCGAGATACTGAAATCGATGTTTTAAACACTATTTCTATTGGCCTTATACTAACGCATCTTCGCAGGCTGTGGCTGATAATATTCTGGAAGAACAGGTGACGGTTCCAGATTCGAATCTGTCGGTTGAGAGTAGTCCTGAAATGGACTTCGCTGTGAGCCAATGAAATCGCGGCTCTTACCGCTCCATTGAGGAAATTGGCGATCATCTGTAGCGCTGGCCCGGGACGGTCAGTTGGGACGTAGTGACCGGCTCCCTGGAGTGAGTTGGAATGTGTTATGCTCATCTCGTATCCAATCAAAGGGTACCTTCACAGTCAGCATGTCGATCGTGACTCCTTCTATCGAAAAGCGCTTCGCGAATCCTCCTCCGCGTGGAAGGAACTGAACAATTTGTCAAGCTCTCAACTGGTTTCGAGTTCAATATCGCAATATGGTTCACATAAAGTGGTTACTCACGCCAGGAGCGCGTGTGTAGTCCCATTGATGGTAATCAGTCGTGGCGGGGATCTGTAATGCAATCACAATTCTGAATATATAAAAAAAAACGCGATTCATTCACCTCATTCCTCTTCGCCATTCTCTCGATGAACCACTGATCTCCCATGAAGTTGCAGGCCATATCAACGTCACCGTTGAAGAGAAGGACACGGATGGGATGACCTGTAGAATACTTGGCATACAGTTCAATAACACTGATCAACCTGAATTGATGATTGAATCGAAAACCGGCCCTGTATCGTTGTGCTGTTGCCGGTAGTATATTTCATTGACTTCATCACTGAAATAATAGGATAAAAATGGTAAACCAGAGATCGTTAAACTCACTTGCAATCTACCCATTTACCAACGCTCTCTGGAATGTGCAATGCTGGACGAACCTGAAATCATAAATTATTTCGGACAATTCTACACTTTGATGCCATAAATATCCGTTTTATTCTGAAACAACCTCACTGCTGGGATATTGAGGTACTTCTCAGTGGCATCTCCCATGTAACATTGGAACGAGTTCATCGCGTCCGTTGAACGATCGTTGTTGAGGGACTGAATTGCATGGATTTCATCACAGTGAACTTTCGCCAAAAATGAATTCATTAAAACCTACTCCTTGGTCAACGAAAGGCTCTTCATAGTTTCTGAAGAGGTTGAGAGTCCGTGAAGAAGCTCGAATCTGTCAATTATTGAATTTAGCCTCGTTCACGAATAACTGTCGTGCCTTCTTTGGAGCATTCACAGCGGTTGCATCGTCCACATAGCAGTCTTGGTACGTGTTATACACGTCATTGCTGCAACAGAAGTTACAGAATACGTCATTTTTAACAGTAACACATACGTAGAGTTCCAAACGAGATCGAAACCGAAGCGCACGATAGAATTAGCGCAATCTTGCTGCTTCTAAAATATGCAAATTCACGAATGAATTGTTCGAACTAGCTTGCCTGATCATCATACGTGTTCGCAATAGCATTTCCAAACTCGTCAATCGTATACCACTTGGTGAAGTCGCAATACACAAATTGATCTCCGTTAAGAGATTCGCTGCAGCAATCGTACAGTCGATCGTAGTCGCTGCAATAACATTGTTCCAGGTTATCGAGAAGTGCAAATAGCGTACTCTTTCCCGATTATTCCTCGGAAATAGTTGAGATCGATCGCAGAGTTGATCTAAAGATATTTCATTTGTTCACCTTCCCATACCGCCGTGAGTACCTGATCCATCTCGTTAATTTCTCCATTTCCAATTGCGAACCCGATTAGATTCATGGGTAGGCCGTTGTCCTGGAATGTTATTTTTCCATTCTTGTTTTTCTTTTTCTCTCGAGTATCTCGAGCAATTGATTTTCAGATCGTGATCATTTCGTTGAGTGATCAAAGTTTCAGTCTCGATTCTTATCTCTAATGGTTCGCATACACCGGAAGAATGATAATGTGCGAGAATGATAATTGATAGTTATCAAAAATCTCTCTATGGTAGAGTGCAAAGTGTTGCCTATGTTTCAATAAACGCCTACCTCCATCGCGAGCTCCTTGATGAGAGCATCAACCAGTGTGGGAACGTATACACCACCGTACGATTCTCCTTTAATTTTTAGTTACTATACAAACATTCCACTTCGCACACAATCAAACATCATTATCATCATTTCGAGGATCAATATGGCATGATAAATGTCTTACCAGTGACGTAGAAATCCCGGTTTGCATACTCTGGAAATGCACGGAAGAACGATTTGAGCGCTATCACTACATCAGATGCTGTCTGAAAGACTACACGATTGACCCATCCATGCATCTCTTCCGCTCCAATCCTTCGCGCCAAAGAATTGTCCTGAGAGGATCAACCTTGTCATCATTGTATTCGTTGTCCTCTGGTGCGGAAGAGTCCCGGTATGAGAATCCGACACCTCGAGGCGATTCGAGGTACAGCATGTTGGCTACCTGAAAAAAGGAGATAGTACTTCATACATTCATCACGACAGCCGACCTTATTCCACGAGAAGACATTTTCCTGCAGATGTTCCCCATCGGGAGTCGGATGGAAGGGACCATGCTCGGTGAAGAGACCTAAACTCCTCATGGTTGTCAACTATGAACAACGTTATCTTCAAGATTTAACCTCCGAGGGACGAGCATCCCGGTCCTCCGTTCAGCCATAGCACTAAGGGAGCTGTGGCTGGATCTGCCTGAGACTCCAGAAGCCTGAAGTTTCAAAAACAACTTTGCGTCTATTGATGATTCAATGATCCCATGGCTTTCTCCGACGGCACAAACATCTGGTCATTTGTCTCATTCGAGCGATAAGCGATTAAAGTTTATGGCGTGAGCGTGGGATAGGGCACGATGAATATCGAATAGATTTGAGAGATCGCAATCACTGAGCCCTTTTCCCATAATTACTTTTGCGAAAAAAAAGTTATTCAGTCACAGTGGGAGGCACTTACCAGTAGTGCAGGTGATTGCCTTCGGATGCATCGAGATATCCCGAGTAGTGATTGAATTTGACCTCGAACATTTGTCCAGGAAGAATCCCGACTTGGTCAACGGCCTTGTCTGCGGCCAGAGCTGCACAACAATTGTGTTCAACATAAAAAAAAATAAGGATGGCAAAATAGCCCATACCAATTGATATATTTGCGAAGATCCATAAGACATCCTTCGTCCTCATTGCCGAGGCTTCTTCTCTAAATTATTGCTCCTGCAGGAAACGATGATGTCGATGCAGAGCAAAAGAGCAAAATGAATCCCTATCAGCGATTCATCACTCTTATCAATTCGTCCACTCACTCGCCCACTAGGAATGTCATGCTTGTTACTCCTCTTCAACATTGTCAGTGCTAATCTCACGTCACACTTGTATGTCTCGCATATGTTTGTAAGAACAAAGTGCACTTTATTAGTTGACTATTTACATAGGAATAAATCAGAACAGATACACGCTCATCATCACTACTAGCGTCGCCAGTAATGAGAAGGGATTGAGGGATGCACTGGTAGTAGTCGTCGGCTGTGTGGTTGTCGTAGTCGTTGACGTTGAGGTGGTCGTGGGCGGAGTCTTCGTTGTAGAAGTGGTCGTGGTAGATGTCGTAGTCGTCGGGACTGTCGCAATCGATGGAACAGTCGGTACGGTCGGGACTGTGGGCACTGTCGGAACGGTCGCCTTCGTCGTTGCTGTGGACGTTGACGTTTCGGGCTCACTTTCTCTCTGCAAAAAAAGATCGACTATTCACACGTTGCAACAACACGATTTACGTACCCTGTATTGGGGCAGTAACTCCTGTCTGTCTAGTGAGTAGGGAATAGGCGAGTCATAGTCTTCGTTCCTCAAGAATGCTCCGATCATCTGCAGTGCAGGACCAGGGCGGTCGGTGGCCACGTAGTGACCGGCTCCCTGAAATTTAGTTGCGTTGTTTTGAAGTTTCAGAGAATCCATTTCTCCATACCTTGACAGTCATGATGTCGAAGGTGAAATCCTTGGCGGAGAAACGCTGCTTGTAGCCCGCCATCACTCCACGATGCCACCACGGACCGTATGCGGACTGAAGTAAATGAAGGGTAATTGCGAGAAGAGTTCATTATTCGATCAGAGATACGAGAACTAATGTGAAATTTAGTGGTTCAGATCATCAACCGTCGTCTGAGTGTGAGTGTGAGCGAACCTCATCGAGTTTGTGATCGTGTCCGAATGCCTCGGCGAACCACTGCGTCTGGACGAAAGTATCGGCGAGGTCGACGTCTCCGTTGTAGAAGAGCACACGCAGATTCAGGCCCGAGTTCAGGATCGTCTGAGTTGCAAATGATTTCTACCCAAAAAACCCGAAAAAGACCACAATAAAGCAAACTTTACCTCCATTGGAGAAGTGACGTCCGAGTACAACGTCTTGAAATCAATGTTGACCTTGTCACTGAATAGTATGTTATTTATTTTTCGAAAAAAAAATAAATTTGCAAAATCTCACGTGCAGAACTGCCAGATTGTAGGTTGGAGCTTTGGGTTGTCCGCGTTTTTACGTTGCGATGAAACGTGAATCGCTCTTTGGACCAGGTGCTGTAACATGGATTGTTATTGTCGGGAATGAAACACTGTGAGGGTATACAGTACTGATTTCCACATCACCGCACCTGGGAGAGATACGCCTCGGTTGCAGTGTTCATGTAGCACTGGAAACCACCCTGTGCATCGGTTGAAGTAGGGTCGAGATTGTTCTGGAATGCGACTTCATTGGAAAACAGGGCAGTGTTCGACATTGTAACCCAATTAATGAGAAATATTCCGAAAGATTCTAAATAACTCACCACTCCGGCAGCATCAGATGGCTGCGTGTAACAGTCCTGGTAGATGTTAGTCACTTCGTTCCTTCAATGCGAACATTATCAGTTAATGCTTCCATTCCAAATAGTTCATAAAACTCACTTGTTGTACCAATCGCCAGACATCGAGAAAGCATCTTGCAGCTTCTGCGCACACTCCGCATCGTTGGCGTTGAGCTGAAAATTAGGAAAATCTAATATGAACGTAACGTTCCACTCACATTTTTCAGCGGTTCTTTCGTCAACGGATCGAAGTACTCGTCAAAGTGGCAGTAGAGTCCTCCCTTTACATCAGTGTTGGCAGCATCCGCTCCCGGGCAGCAATTGACCAACTCGTCGTACTGTCTGCATATTCATTCAATTTTTAATTTTTTCAAGTTATTTTAGAAAATCCATTGTCTTTGCAATCACTTCATTCCTCATACTCTCACGTTGGCAAAGCGGGGTATTTGATTTTTTTCAATAATGAAACTATATTCATACACTAATTTTAAGTAATTATCCACAACTTATCACAAATATGTTAATGAACCCACTCTTTGCCCATCAGACCGTGGAAGTAACGGAAGGCAGGGTCACTTCGCATCTGAATGCAATTCAATAATTTCCAGATATCAAATATTCTCTACACTGACCTGCATAGCATTGCTCACTTGCCCATTGCCAACGACCATTCCCTTGAGATTTATCTTGGATTGACCAGCCTGAAACGAAAATGTATATGTGTGTTTTATCTCAGTAGCTACCTTGATCTTCTTCACAATGTACTCAGTAAGGAGTGACACGTGAAGACCGCCGTACGACTCTCCAGTGATGTAGAATTCCTTCAGATTATAGAGTTATTTCGGGTAAAACAAGACAACTGGGACCGTTTTTGCATAATTGGGATGAGCGAGGAAGAAGTCTTCAAGTGCGAGGTAGAGATCGGATACAGTCTGGAAGATCCAAGTATTCACATTCAAAGATTAAAGCGTACATACTAGGGCTGGCAAATGAAGAACTGGAAAAAGCAGTTTATCGACTGTGCTATGCTAATGAGCCGTGAAACTATAGGGAAGAGTTGTCTCAAAAGTTCCATAAACATGTTTAGAAAGTTTTAGGTTTGAAGCTCAATAAATGCAAACCTTCATATACTTTTCATGAAAAGAGCGTGATTTATTTTTTTATTCGAATTTTGTATCAAAAGTATATGAAGGTTTGTATTTATCGGCTTGTAAAGATGGCCAAAACTTTCTAAACATGTTTATGGAACTTTTGAGACAACTCTTCCCTATAGTTTCACGGCTCATTAGCATAGCACAGTCGATAAACCGCTTTTTCCAGTTCTTCATTTGCCAGCCCTAGTTCATACCTGATCGTCATCAAAATTGTTGTTCGGGTTCTGTGTCGTATCCTGGAATGAGAATCCGACGTTCCTCGGTGAGTCGATGTAGAGCATGTGCGCGGCTTTGTTCCATGCGTACACATTCTCATATGCGGTACGACCATCCGGATTCGGTCTGACGAAGTACAGTTTACTCCGCTAGTAGAGTGGATAGGCCTACCTGTACGGTCCATTCTCGATCATCATTCCTCCGAGCGATGAGCATCCCGGTCCGCCATTGAGCCAGAGAGCGATCGGCGTGGATTCAGTCGCATTCTGTGCCTCGATTAGCCTGTAAATATCCAATGTATCTTGCTCTCATTGTCAAGTCGATGGCAGGAGTAATCAATTGACAAGTTCTACACACCAATAGAATAGCTCGTTGCCCTTGCTTGCTTGAAGGTATCCGGCATGCTGATCGAAGTTGGGCGTCCATGTAACTCCGGGAATCTGCTCACGAATCTCATCCTTCTGGCGACGATTGACTGAAAGAAACGTTAATTATTCAAAGAAAGTAATACAGCTCAAACATACATGTGTCACTGTTATCACCGTAGAACTTGTCCAGTAGCGGCTTGCGATCGATGCTGATCTCCTTGTACAATGCGTTGTTCCAGTTGCCATCATGATGCACAAAGTTGTTGATCATCTGTAAATAATAATTAGATGAAGTGTTCAATGGTCTAGGAATAAATGACCATCTTCATTCTTGCAGTACTATTCCCAATTTCTTCACCTGCATGGCTGGTCCGGGTCTGTCGATGGGCACCAAATGGCCGGCTCCCTTCACAGTAAGAAGATCGACGATGACCTTTCCGTTGTTGTAGTTGAACGTCTTTGCGTAACCGCCATTTTCGATGGCGGAAGCTTTGGGGTAGCTGAAATGTTTTCTTAGAGCAAATACACCACTTGCATCAGTACTTGGTTTGCGTGTACTTCCAGCTGGCAAACGCTTTCGTCGTCTTCATATTGTTATCCGCTGCGAGCTTTTCGGTGAACCTTCAAGTGGATGGATTTCTTGTTCTAACAAAGATATTCTTACCATTGATCGCCAAGGAATTGGCAGGCCATGTCGGTGTCTCCGTTGTAGAACAGTACACGGAACTTCCTGGTCGGATCACTATCGACGGTGTCGAAAATGCTCTGAAAAATCATTGTTTGATTAAAATAAAGATTGTCATACCTTGAATATATCCGATGTATCGGGATGCTGCTGCACGTAGAACTTCTCATTCATTTCGATACTGAAATGGATTGGGTGTACAAAAATTGAAGGTGCAACTGACTTGCATCCCTCCCACGGCTTGGTTACCCATGGCGGAATGTGCAGAGCATCACGCACGTCTTGTCTGAATTGCACATAAATAACTATTGTGAAGATGATCTCAAAAATACCTGTTTAGGTAAGGCGTCATTCCATCGTAGCAGTAGTATCCTCCCGATGCGTCCGTAGAGTCGTAGTTCATGCGCTTCTACAAGGTTTTTATCAGCTTAGTTTCACCACTTCAAAACTTACGGCCTCATCGATGAAAGGATCGTATGAGACGGGTCGATCAACAGCGGCGTCTCTCTTGACTCGACGAGATTCGTTTCTGTTCAATCCTGAATATCATGAAAGTCGATTGAGAAAACCATCGTAATCCTACCGGCAGTCTTCTTCGAAAGCGGATTGCGGACGTAGCAGTCTTGATACGTATTGTAGACGTCGTTTCTAAAAGCCCTGACTGATATTTTATCTCAAGGAGCCCACTCACCCAGATTCCCATACGTCGTTGAATCCCTGTCTGACAACCTCCGCTCCGCAGTATCCCTCGAGGGTCGTGCTGTCGGGGTTCTTCGGATGAGCATTGCCCTTATCGTCGATTGTGATGTACCTTCAAATTTGCCATTTATGGATAGCATGTGTGCCATTCTGGAAATGGAACTCACTTGGTCCAATCATAGTAGGACATCGGACCATCGGCATCCGTGGCGCACTGTGCGAGTTTGTCGTAGTCCCTGGATCAAAGTTACGTGAGAAATATAATTGCGAAAACTACTTACTCCTTTCCGTGGATTCCTCTGAAGTATGTGAGGGAAACAGCAGAGTTGATCTGAACAGTTTCATTTGGATACAACTTTTTGTCGCTTCATTCCCACCTGCTGAATCGTTGACAGTTCTCCATTGCCGATGGCGATTCCATGGAAGTCAATGTCCTTGATGTCTCCTTTCTACAAGAATTTCATTAAAAAGTCTTTTGATGATCGGACCAACCACAATGCCCTTCAGAAGGAGATCAGTGAACGTTGGTACGTAAACTCCACCATATGATTCTCCCATCAAGAAGAACGGTCTGAATAATACAACATTCACAACAGCGCCAACGAACAACGATAAAACAACGAACGTGGAAAAGAAATGAAACAAAGCCGTGTGTGCGCTTGATTGTTTCGAAAATCGAATAAAAATAGTTCACCTGTTCTTGTAATTCTGGTGACACTCGAAGAATTTGACAAGCGCATCGACGTTGTCTTGAGCAGTCTACAAAAAATATCTACAATTGACAAACAAAGTTAACCTCACCAAATCATCGTTGTACAGGTCCGCATTCGCCTCGTCTCCATCATTCGCTCTGTACGAGTAGCCGACGTCTCTTGGAGCTTCGAGGATTAGAATGTTGGCGATCTAAGACAATCAAACTCAAAGTCGCTCAGAAATGAGCTCACCTTATGCCACGAGAAGACGTTCTCGTACAGTGTTTCGCCATCTCTGTTGTTCAAGAATGGACCGAGTTCCTGTAAAAAAAACTAAATTATTATCAAAATGGGAAAATCAATAACCTGCATGAGGCCATTGAGCGATGAGCATCCCGGTCCACCGTTGAGCCAGAGAATCAACGGCTTGTTGTCAGGTTCAGAATCATGCTCGATCAACCTTCAAGTCTCTCATTTTCGTTAGCTTCATACCCTCAAAAATTACCAGTAGAACAGGTAGTTGCCCGGGCTGGGGTTGAGAAATCCGGAGTACTGCTTGGCCGTGAAATCGAAGGTCAATCCCGGGAGTGCGGTAATCTGATCCTTGGCATGATTGCACGTGTTCGCAGGAGGTGCCGGGCGATCCTTCAAGCACAAATTTGATTAACCATAAATATTTCCAGTGACTTACGGCAGTGGCTCTCTTAGCTCTGACGACCGTCTGTGCTGCAGCTGGCTTCGGGAGTCCACCGTCACGCTGGCCCATCTGGAAACATTGTGTATTCAGTTGCAAGAGATTATCCAACCTCTTCTTCGGTAGCGTAAGTTTCCTTGAGAGGGGCGAGATTGGTATTGATGGGCGTGTCATAGGAAACGTCGTCGAGGAAAGCTGAGAGCATCTGAAGGGCAGGGCCGGGACGATCGGAGGGAACGAAGTGACCGGCACCCTGAAACGAGCCATACAAACTGCACACGGCTATCATGAAGAGCAATGATCAACGAAAGACCTTGACAGTCATAACGTCAATGGTGAATTGATCCTTCTTCCAGCGTTGAGTGTAACCGGCGATCTGGGTCAAGTATCTGTAATGAGAAGTTCCATTGATTTCATGGGAAGAAAATGATCAGCAATGATTACCTCCATGGATGCCTCTCCTCGACCAGTGGCAAGTCATATTCGCCCGCGAGCTTCTCAACGAACCTGATGGAATTTTTGTTGCAATTTTGTTAGTATTATACTATGCCATCCGACTGAAATAAATCACCATTGATCTCCGAGGAAGTTGCAAGCGGAATCGATGTCTCCGTTGTAGATCAGCACTCGTAGGGGGTACTTCTTCCTACAAAATTAATGCTAACAAGAGTTTCTGAGTTCACGTATACCTGATAATGTTATCGAAATAAACGGTGGTATCGTTGTGATCGCGATTGTAAGATCCACTCACAGAGTTTCTGAAATCGGGAATTGCAATTTGATCTGAGTCCGCTTAGAAACTAGAAAACAAAATAGAAAGCAAAACTTACTTGCAGTTTTCCCAGGCAACGACACTATCGTCTTTTACATGAATTGCTGCTTGAACCTCGGGAAGTCGGAGATAGGCCCTGTGCAAGATCAACATAAAACACAGTTATAATTTATCGTAGGAAAATTGAGTAATTGTAAGACTCACTGTGTAGCATCGTCCATCCAACACAGGAATCCGTCAGCCGCGTCGGATCCTTCGTGCGAAACGAACAACTAAATGGATCGGGATAGTTTAAGCATCACGCTTTCGCTCTGTTTGCTGCTGTCAAATAATTGCGTACTGCCTGGTCGACAAAGTTGGGATCAGCGTAGATGGGCTTCTTTAAATTAGGTCGACTATTCCCGGCTTGCCCGGGTTCATAACATGATTGGTAAAGATTATACACGTCTTGAGGGCCACTGAAAATGTTTAAAAATATTCAGAGCCGCGCCAATTACTATCTTACCCGAAGACGAGAGCCTGGCCATACTTCGCTATCAGATTTCCGCATTTGTCTGTTAGATGTTTGGAAACGACGGTTCCCTGACTGAAATCATAATTACGATTGTACTACTGCAAACTAATAGCTTACCTATTGATGTTGATGTACGGTGTAAAATCGCAGAACTCAAAGTACTCGGGGTTCCCAGGATGATCGGATTTGGGACAGCATTCCATCAGGGCGTCGTGCTCTCTGGAAAGGACCACTCTGGAAAAGTCAAATACCCGTGAAACACTCACGCTTTGCCGTACGCGCCATGGTAGTACTGCATTTGCAGTGCGGCATTGACCTGAATTTCTAGGCTTCATCTTGTTCAATCGGAATGGTTCAAACCTGGATCACAGCCGACAGTTGACCATTTCCAATTGCGATTCCCTTGAAGTTGAGGTCCGGAAATTCGCCTGCCTGAAATTGTCAGCTTCTTCCAAGAAGATAACTTTTCAAATTACAGTGATCTTGTCGACAAGTAGACTGGCGGTTGAAGGAATGTAAATGCCGGCGTACGATTCTCCTGAAATAGTGCTCTTCTCTATGCCTGAATGCGTGAATTCCATACCAGTTATGTAGAAAGGACGGCCCTTGTACTCGGGGAAGACATCGAGGAAATCCTTCAGAACATAGTAGAGATCCTCAGCGGACTGCAATTATTTTCGTCTCGTTTGATTAGTGCTGAAAACAGTATACGAATTCGGTTGAACCTCAAACCTTTTCGTCGTTGTAAGTCTTATCGGGATTCTCAGTGTAATTCTGGGTAGAGAAGCCGACGTTGCGAGGAGATTCAACGAAGAGGAGATTGGCCACCTGAAATAATTGAAACATGGTCGGTTTGATAATTTATATAAGGTCACCCAGAACAAACCTTGTTCCATGAGAAAACATTCTCGTAGAGTGTTTGACCGTCACGATTCGGATGGAATGGACCATTCTCGGTGAAGAGGGCGGAATATCCGGAACAGCCAGGACCTCCAGTCAACCAAAGCACAAGCGGATCTTTCTCCACTGATCGCTGGGATTCGTGGAACCTGCACAAGATGCGTTCAAATCACGTGTCTTCTGAGATGAGCATGAGGAAATAACTTCTAAATTCAGAGTTTTTTTCCATGAAATACTTTTGGTGGCGAACAGTGGAGGGGTAAAGTGTTGTTGTCTACCCACCAGTAATGGATGTAGTCGCCCTTCATTCCACTCATGTATCCCGCGTACTGCTTGAAGTTCGTCTCGAAGGTGACGCCAGGCAAGTCATAGACTCGGTCAGCTTCCTTGCGAGAGACTGAAATATTATCATCGACATTGGTCCGGGTTTTGGGATTTAATGCATGTGTGCATTGAACGGAAACTAACGGGGCTTGGTCGGCAGCGGTTGATATTCTGCTAGAAGAGGAGCAGCCTCGATCGATACGTCGATTGTTTTGGAGTAATCCTAAACTTGTGAATTGAATTTTTAAATTAAAATTACACATGCTGTAAAAATTCTGTATTTTTTTCCAAATTCTGTATTTTGACTAACTTCAACTCCGTTGAAGAAATTGACTATCATCTGCAGGGCAGGGCCGGGACGATCGGTAGGCACGTAGTGACCGGCACCCTGCGCGAACGAATAATTAGCGATGAAAATATTGTGAGAACTTTTAAAATTAAGTGATATCTTACCTTGACTGTCAGCATGTCAATGGTGATGTTGTCTCTTGCGAAACGCTTTGCGAATCCTGCGCCGCGAGGAAGCATCTAGGAAATGAAAAAGGTACTATCTTTACTGAATCTATAGTAAAACGAATTGACTCACTCCTTTGGCACGAGTGTAGTCCCAATTGTGATAGGCAATAGTAGCCGGAATCTGCAATTCGATCGTTAAACAAGCATGCAACCCGAGACTAACCTCATTTCTGTTCGCCATTCTCTCGATAAACCACTGATCTCCCATAAAGTTGCACGCCATGTCAACATCGCCATTGAAGAGAAGGAAACGGATGGGATATCCTGAAGAGAGATGTTTTATCTCGAACGATCATTTTCCCGATGGGGACAAACCTGAGTTGATAATCGAGTCAAAGACTGGCCCAGTGTTGTTGTGCTGTTGTTCATAGTAGATTTCGTTGATGTCATCACTGAATTTTTTCTTGGAAAGTTTCAACGAAACAAAATCCCTTACTTGCAATCGACCCAATACGGGAGAGTGTCAGGAATGTGAAGGGCTGTGCGGACCTGAAATTGTATTGGATATTATTATCGTTATGAAATAAATCTTACAGCTGGGAGGTTGAGATACTTCTCAGTTGCGTCTCCCATGTAGCATTGGAAGGTGTTCATTGCGTCTGTTGAATCCACGTTGTTGAGTGACTAAATGCGATAGATCCAGCAATGAGTTTCATTCTTTCTGCGGGTAGAAAAAGGGTAGAAATTGCATACTCCCTGATCAAGGAACGGTTCTTCGTAGTTCGTGAAGAGATTGAGTGTGCGAGATGATGCTCGGACCTGAAGCAACGCATATTCTTGAAATTGTTTCAAGTGATACCTTCTTGGTGGCCTTCGCTGCTGAACCATCCTTGGTGTAGCAGTCCTGGTAGGTGTTATACACGTTGTTGCTGCAGTTCAGGTAAGTATTTTGAATAACTATTTGGAGCTCACGTAGTGTTCCAAACGAGATCGAATCCGAAACTGACGATGGAATCGGCGCACTTTTGCTGCTTCTGCAAAGTATTAGTCAGTGAGTTACTGAAAGCGGTATAACTCGCCTGATCATCATATTGGTTGGCGTTGGCGTTACCGTACTGATCCAGGGTGTACCACAGCGTGAAGTCACAGTACACGAGTTGATCCCCGCCCTGGGGGGAATCATTGCAGCAATCGTACAGTGCATCGTAGTCGCTAAATATTTCCAATTAGTTTTTCACTAAACATTAACTGCGCACTCTTTCCCGATGATTCCTCGGAAGTAGTTGAGGTCGATGGCAGAATTGATCTAAAGATTAATTTAGTGAGAGATCTGGTTAACTTTTTATTATGCCTGATCAATTTCGTCCATTTCTCCATTTCCAATAGCGAAACCGATGAGATTCATTGGCATGTCGTTGTCCTGGAATGTTTTTTTTTCATTTTTATTCTTAGTAATATCGTTCTGCTACAAGAATGTATTATTTCGCAGCTTGCATTTCAAATCATTTTTCGGCGCCTTTGAGCGCGTTCCTGCTTCTTTGCAAGAATTTCTTCAGATCATGATCTTTTGTTGTTGATGCCATCCGTTTCGGTTCTCTTTCTATCTTCTTATCTTTTCTGCATGCTTGCTTACGTACTAAACAGGAATTCTCCAGCGATAACCCGTTTCTGATAGGGGGAAATTCAATGACAGATGAAACACGAATACTTTTGTTTCCCGCTAAAGTCATCCCGAGAGACACAGTTGACTACAATAGACTCACCTCCTTCTGTAGTTCCTTGATGAGAGCATCAATCAGAGTGGGTACGTATACGCCGCCGTATGATTCACCTAAGGAACGATTAATGTTCATGATCTGCGCATTGGAGACGTTTTTGCACATTTTACTTTTCTCACATTCAGGCACATTCTTTTTGTTATCAAATATGGATTAACTGACTAACCCGTGACATAGAATTCCCTGTCGTTGTACTCGGGATATGCGCGATAGAAGGATTTGAGTGCGAGCACAGCATCGGATGCCGTCTGAAGTGAAATATAATTAGAACTAAAAAGCCTAAAATATTGTTAAATTTCGAACCTTATGAGACACTATCTGAGAAAACTGAACGATTTCACCTATCAACCGTACATGGAAAAATAGAATATTCTGAAAAAAATGCCCTAGGGGTAACTTTTCACGTAGAACTCGAAAATCGACCTTAAAAAGTCGTATCTCTAAAACTAAAATTCCTACAGTTGACTTCATGGTGAGAATGGCCGCAGACAAACTTTTTTGTGGGGCTTTGAATCATCCAACTAAGTATAAAATCTTTTAGATAATGAAAAATGAAAAATTTCACAAAAAAAAATTTCAGGAAAATTCATCTGGAAAAAAAGTTATTCAATTTTTTGAGTGAAAATAATTTTTCCTGAGAAAAAAATCTGAAATCGGGAAATTCTAACTATATTTTTCGGATTCCTCGTAAAAAGTTACATAAATAACATTTTTTTCAGAATTTTAACTTTTCTTATATTGGCTCGTTTTTGCCGTCAAAGGTTACGGAAATATGATTTTTTCGTCATTAGATGACCTACCTACTTGCAATCAATGAAATTTCCGAGGGAAATGGTTCATACAATATCAAAACGACATATTACGAATATTTATCACCATTGGAAACAAATCCACCACCATCATTTTTTGGGACCATGACCCGGGGTTCATGCCTCGAAAGTGTCCCATGACCATGAACCCGGGTTCATGGTCCAAAATGAACTTGAAAAGTCATGATCGAGAAACCTCAATTGCTATTTGCCGATATGTTACATAGTTCCCAAAAAAAATTTCACCACCGAAAATACCGTAATCCGAAGATGCGAAATCGAGAACTGATTTTTTAAAAGAATAATTTGTAATTTATTAAAATAAATCAATTTGCGATAATCGAATTACGGTATTTTCGGTGGTGAAAATTTTTTTGAGGACTATGTAACATATCGGCAAATAGCAATTGAAGTTTCTCGATCATGAGTTTTCATGACCATGAACCCGGGTTCATGGTCATGGGACACTTTCGAGGCATGAACCCCGGGTCATGGTCCAAAAAAATGATAGTGGCGGATTTGTTTCCAATGGTGATAAATATTCGTAATATGTCGTTTTGATATTGTATGAGCCATTTCCCTCGGAAATTTCATTGATTGCAAGAACGTAGGTCGTCTAATTCGATGAAAATCGTGTTACCGTAACCTTTGACGGCAAAAACGAGCCAATATAAGAAAAGTTAAAATTCTGAAAAAAATGTCATTTATGTAACTTTTGACGAGGAATCCGAAAAACATAGTTAGAATTTCCCGATTTCAGATTTTTTTCTCAGGAAAAATTATTTTCACTCAAAAAATCGAATAACTTTTTTTTCCAGATGAATTTTCCTGAAAATTTTTTTTGTGAAATTTTTCATTTTTCATTATCTGAATGATTTTATACTTTGTTGGATGATTCAAAGCCCCACAAAAAAGTTTGTCTGTGGCCCTTCTCACCATGAAGTCAACTGTGGGAATTTTAGTTTTAGAGATACGACTTTTTAAGGTCGATTTTCGAGTTCTACGTGAAAAGTTACCCCTAGGGCATTTTTTTCAGAATATTCTATTTTTTCATGTACGGTGGTAAGTGAGTCCTTTCAGATAGTGTCTCTTATCATCATTGAACTCGGTGTCTTCGGGAGCTGTTTTGTCTCGATAGGAATATCCTACTCCCCGAGGCGATTCGAGGTACAACATGTTGGCAGCCTGTGAACAGACTGCATTATATTCTAGAAATAAATAGCTACAAGTAGTAAGTGATGGCAATATTTATAGAAAATGTTACCTTATTCCATGAAAAGACGTTCTCCTGCAGAAGTTCCCCATCCTGAGTTGGATGGAAGGGACCGTGCTCGGTGAAGAGACCTGCAGTAATTCATTTTACATATTTTTATTTTCATTGGTCTCTCTTTGACGTTTTGCTTCAATCACCTCCAAGCGACGAGCATCCCGGTCCTCCGTTCAACCATAGCACTAGAGGCGCAGTTTCCGGATTGCTTTGAGATTCCAACAACCTGCAAATGAAATAGTTTGTTATTACATAATTTTCGGTGATGTTTGAGGCTATTTCTGTGTATGACGAGATCCATCTTTGGCTCCAGCGCGATAAGAGCAGGGTGATAAGCGTTACACTAATGCTTGCAACGGATTATGGGGAAATGACGATTGAGAGATCGGATTAAATCTCTCAACAATCGATTCATGCTCGTTAGACAAAGAATTCTTTTCATCAGTCTGAAACTGAATATCGAAAATGAACCCTCACCAATAATGCAGATGATTTCCTTCCGACGCGTCGAGGAATCCGGAGTAGTGATTGAAGTTGACCTCGAACATTTGTCCAGGCAGATCGCCCACTTTGTCACTCACTTTGTTCGCGGCCAATGCTGCGGCCAAAAGGTTAATTCACAAGAAGATTAGTTTGCGCAGCTTTTGACTATTGTTTACAGAAGATTAAACAGTGATGGATGGGTTCAATTGGTTCCTAATTGTATTGTTCAAATGTCACCTAGAAATATATCAAAATATAAATTGACGTACCGATCGAAGCGACCGTTGCGACGAAGATCAAGGCCAACGACCTCATCTTTGAGATGTTCTATCTCTAAGTTCTTTTCGATCACTCAAGGATATGAAGCTTCCAAGAGTGAGAAAAAGAGGATAGAATGAGCCTCGTGGTTAATCGTCCTTCTTCTCCCTCTTATCATTTCGTAGTCCCTCTTCTAATGTAAGCGTCCGGCAAATCCTTTTGGTGATCTGGAACTAGAGCGGGTGAGTTTTGCCCGTGTGTAAATAAAATTTGATATCGAGAGTGTTAGAGTCAAGAGTTTTTTTTTAATTTCAAGGCGTTGGCTAGGTAAATCTCACTCTACTGATGGTTCACGGACCACAACGATTACGGCTATTTATCTCTTTTTAATTTCATTTTTCGAAATCAGCGGTAATCGAATTCGGAAAAAGGGTTTTGATTGTCTTCATAATTTGTCAGCTTCATCAAAAATAAAAAGGAAACGGAAACGGAAACGGAAACATACATCAGCTTGGCTGACACTATACTTTAGTTCATAATTCCAGCGTGCAGTTTGTCTGGGAAGTCACGAAGCCGACAACTTCCTTACATGACACATCCATCAGATATTCTGAGTTCAAATTAAAGGGTACGAACGGCGGTTTTCCGGGTTGTCAAAAGAATTATCCTTATCGATTTGCTCTCATATGCCCGAGAATGCTAGTAATTTAGTGCTGCTAAAGGGCGAAATATATTTCATGATGTGCGTTTATATCGTTGTTGTTTTGATATTTGTGATTATCTTTCAGATACATGCGATCAATGCAAGTACTCGATTTCATACTATGCTTTTTCACTCTACGAATTATTCATGTTTGTGTAGAAAAAATATACGCCAAACTTTTTTTATTGTTTAGCTTCACAGCGCACGATCACTCGGAGCCTACAAATATTGCCTTTACCAAATTGTATTCATGGGGTTGCTCTCCCAGCAATTGGCAGTATTCGTGCCCGTTTTCGTTATGCCAATTCCAGGTATTTTCGGAGTTAGAAATATTAAACTACATTAATAGGTGCTTACCAAACAATTGACTTCACTGGCAGTCCGTACGTTATCCATGGCCAATTTGTTCGTTTATTGAATTAATTTGTTGCTTCGAAATTGTAAACTACTTCAGTGTATGTGGCTGCTTCTGACTGCGCTAGATGTTGCTTCGATCCAGGATGGATTTCTGTTCAGATGTCGTGTACTATTGATTATGTTCTATCCTAGATTCAAGAATAAGTGGATCTGCGTAAGATCTTCATTAGAAAGTACTGAAATTTCGTAATGCTTTTATAAAGATTGGATTCGTTGTATTGGTAAAAATCGTAATCCTTGTAATAATTTCGGCCGGACTTGCTCCGATTGGTACTCAGTTAAATCGAATGGAGATGAGAATATATCTTGAAAAGGCAGGTCACAATTAACACCAAATGCTACGCCATGACTCATTCAGTGGTATCCTAATTCTGTCTCAACATTCGATGAGTACAAATCTTTTATTGTTTATGATTTCAGCATTTTATCAGGTGTGATTCAGAAAATGCACTATTATTACAGATTCGATATACATAGGTTTCCTGGAAATAGCGGTGATCATGGCTGTAGGTGTTTGTTGCCTTTGTTCAATAAGCATTGTATCAGTTGCAACGATTGTTGTGTACGTAGATGTTATGTGATGATGGCAATTGCATTCTCCAGGTTGCTCCGCATGAACAAGAACAAAATGAGTTCCGTTACACAAAAGATGCACTCTCGTTTCGTGGTTCAACTTGGCTGGCAGGTAATTTTTTTCAGATTTCCGAGGGAAAAGCCCACAAATTGCAGGCCTCGGTTCCCTTCATGGTATGTATTTTCCCACTCATCTCTCTTCTACTACTAGTTGTGGTTGACTTCCCCTTCCAAACTAACTGTGAGTTAGTTAAAGATCAGGATTGTAAGGAAAGGAAAAGAAAGAAAAATATAAAATAATAAGAAAAAGAAGGTTTCTAGGGCCTGGATATGTCACTCTCTCACTGCTAATGCTCCACGGACCGCTCACATCAATCATGACTCTCATTCTATACGAGCCTTACAGATTGGTTCGTGCAATCTTCTGTTAGGTTTCAACAATCAAAGTTTAGGCGGTGCTCACAATTATTCGTCGCAATTTTCACTACAGAGGAGTGGGCGGTTTTTCTCTCACACGGTGCTAGTGGATATTTCTGGAGAGTCACCATCTAGAAATCAGAAGAAACAATGTTTTATTCTTGATAAAAGATCCTACATTTCATAAATACCATACGTGACGTCATGTAAATCACATAGCGAAAAAAGAAAGATCAGAAGTGAAGCGAAATTGATGGGTTATCTGGCTAAGCTAGATAGTAAAAAGTTTTTGTTTTCCTAGTAAATACTTTTTTCACTGCTGCCACGTTATCATCCTGAAACAGTTTGCATTCAATTCACCTACAATTGATAAATGCCTCGTAACTCAAATAATCTCGTATTGTTGAAGAGCGAACAATCTTTTATTATGTGAGTATGAAACACACCAAAAGTTGAATTGCTTGCTATATCTGAGTTCCATCCCTTCAAATGTTCTTTGCAGACTAATGCGTTCCATGGAAATTCTGAATATCGCAGTTTGCATCATCACTTTGCGAATCATTTACGTAATCATACGCAAACAAAGACAGTGGCATATAGTAACTTTTCACAGCGTCACAGTTCTCAATCGATGGGAGCATTCAAGTTTTGTCTCTACCAAATCGTGGTAATGTCTTTGATATCACAACAGTGTCTCATACTCGGGCCAATCTTTACTTTACCAGTTGTCGGTAAGCCTTTGTTGTTCACTATTTCTAAAAAGCGGTTTATTTTATCAAGGCTTCTATCACTATCACGATTTCACAGACAATCTAGTCAGTATTCACGCAATGCTGGTAAAAAGGACTCAAAAATCATATCACATTCTTTTTTTGTAGTGTGCTTGGATTCTGGTGCTTGCACTCGACTTCGAAGCAATTCTTGACGGATTCAATTTCCGACTCAGAGTGTTGCTTACAATGTTTCATCCAAAGCTTGCAAATAAGTCATTCTGGGTACAGCTTGAATTGTTTCACCACTGAAAAGCAATTTTTCATTCCAGATATTCAATTCAATTGCTGTCAAAGTCGGAACAGCAGTGTTGATTGGTGTTTGGTTTGTCCCTGTTGGAAGCCAACTGAAAAGAAATGAAATGCGCGATTTCTTAGTTCAGGTTCGGACAAGCTCTTTCTAAAACTTATTCTTGTTATTCCCAGACCTATCCAAATGTCGTTGCTACGTTTGACTCCTACAAATCGTTCATTATCTATGATCTCAAATGGGTGTCTGGTAAATTGAAAATCGCAGTTCTCGTTCTTCCGCGTGATTGTTTTGCAGGGTTTGTTCAGGCGCTTATGATAGGCGTCTTCAATCTCAGTGTCAATTGTGCCGCTGTTATTGCCATCACATTTATGTAGTTGTTGATTTTTTGTCTCGCAAGTTATCTCAACAATTTCAGATTGCTTCGTAATCAACAGAATAGGATGAGTTCAGCGACGCGCCGAATGCACACTCAATTTGTACAACAATTGTGCTTCCAAGTATGTTTTATATTTTAAATTCACTAAATGAGGTGGGTTAATTTAGGCGCTAGTTCCCTTTACGGTCTTCGTTTGCCCTCAATTCGCTCTACTGTTTCTGATTCTGTTCGAGTTCCCATTTAGCAATAACCGTGAGTTTGCTGAACAGCATCTTCAAAATAGTGTCTCTTAGTGCCCGGATACATCGTTCTCTTCTTACTTATGCTTCACGGTCCTCTCACTTCCCTAATGACTATCACACTCTACGCTCCATACAGACAAGTTTGCGAATGCGCATGTCGTTATTAATATTGTCACTTTGAAGGCAGTTTGCTGTTCATTCCGAAAGAAAGCAAAAACAGCAATTGTGTCAGCTATCGGTAGCAGTTCGAACACATCGCATGTAACGTAATCACAAATACGTGCTTGCTATAAAACGAACTATTCTTTATTACTATTTGCAATATCATTGCTGTTAGATATTCGCGGAATAAATATTCCAAAAAAGTACATCGATTCGAATTACTAGTAATCAATCGGCCTTCGCCTTCGACGTTTGAATAGTTCGTTTGATAAACTGGACGAACAACACGATCAAACTCAAAACAATAGCAAAGAAGAACGCGATGATGTCGACGTTATGATAAGCAATCCAGTGCATATCGTACGATTGTGGTCGAAGAGCGGGAGATGGACCGAACTCAGCGGCGAATTCGACCGTTCTGCAATTGTCGAAATTATGCCCATATTCCGAGTAGATGGTTTTGGGGGGTTGTGAAGTCACACGTTTTGCAAATCTCGAAGTGCCCCACCTAATCAGTTGCTCTCGTGCGCTGAACGGCTTCTTTGCGATCATTGCAGCGATTCGACGAGCGTTCACGTAATAGCTGAAAATGTATATTGTGTATGCAACGTTTTTTATGAACATTATATCATAATGGAAATGGTTACCTATCGTTCACTAGCAAGGCTGACACTGCATCCGCGAATTTGTCGCTATTGGTCAAGTCTCGCTTGTCAAAAACCTGCATTCATCCACCTTTTCGTACTGCAACACTGTAAAACAACAATGACAATGCTCACTTTTCCAAGACCTGCATGCTCCATCATGCCAGCATTTCGCGGTTGGTCACCCAAGATCGGAATGAATAGACCTGCGAAGCAGAACTACACCATGAAATACTTTATTTTTTATGAACCTGGTTTGCCTCTAATCGTTAGCTCCTGGGTGCTTCCCATTCCCGCATGGGTAATGAAAGCGGTCAGTCTAGGATCGGCAAGCAAATCGTTCTGAGGAATCCACTTCATTAGATGCAGATTCGGTGCTACATTCCTCGCTTTCTGAATTTGTTATTTAGTTTTATTTATATTGTTTCGATTAAACCTTGGCAAACTCGTCTTCCGGTTTCTCATATTTCCAGATAAAAGTGACATTAGGGAATTGCGCTACTGCCTGAATTGTGCCTTTCATATTTATAATTATCATTTTTATCAACCTCGACAATAGTGTGTTTCACTTCTTCCTTCAACTGGCTTGCCGTGACGACAGTTCCGAAGGAAATGAGCACGGTTTTAGCACGAATGTTGAGAATGTCGTCAAAGTTCTGTGAAAACATGAGAAAATTAGTATAACAAGAATACTACCTGATCAAGATCCTTCGGTTCGCGAGCTCCGAGCCCACCGACGTGGATAATTCGATTGAGAGTAGGAGTGGCAAAATCAACTAGTGGCTCAGAATTTACGACCGTGTATGCAGCGTGCGATGAGATTTGCTGAAGATCAACTTCGTCCAATTTGGATGAACCCGTAAACTCACAGTCAAACTTGGGAAGTCCGGTCCAAATTTGTCTTTGAACATCTTTTCAATCTGAACTACAAGTTCTTTCAATTCTGGCATCCGTTAAGTACCAGTGATCTGCTAGAATAGAAAAAGCGATAGAATGATGCTTCTGCGTAGATATTCTTTAGTCGACTCCAGAAAGAATGCACATCGAGATGTGAAATCAAAGGACCTTCAAATATTTCTTTTTTTTCCGTGAAATCATGCCCATGCTAACTAGGATTGTAACTCCACGATTTCGGAAGGCCAAACTCTTCAAACTTCCAAGCAAGTGGAACGGATGCGGCTCCAGTGATTAGCGCCTTTGATTTGATGAGATGAGATAAACCTAAATGATAAGAAAGATAAGCGTTGCTCAAGGTCACCCATTCACCTATTCCGCACATGTCAAAGTTCTCCGCGATCATTACGTCAAATTTCTCGTTCTTCAACCGTTCGATCAGCACCGTTTGCTCGAGTGTTCCTTTACATTGAAGGGCGAATCGATCAGAGTAGGGCGTACCTATCTGAAATATTTTTATTCGTCAAATCGATTTATTTCCGAAACTTACAAAGAATGCGAGTGGATGCAGCATGTCGGCTTCGAACCAATCGACGTTCTCACTTGTGAGAATATCCGTCATCTGATAAACATAGAAATTACAGGTAGGCTAGAACAAACAAGAAAGCGATAGTGCGTAAAAATTACTTGTTTACATTCGGCCGTTTGCGGGACATAAATTTTCTTCGATTTCATTGTTCCATCACCCCACGAGGGATCGATTTGGGGGAGCAACGTAGTCTAAAACACAATTACATGCGCGATAGGAATCGATTCGTAACTCACAACGTCGTGTCCCGCTTCAACCAAGATGTCGGCGATATTTCCGAAGAAATTGATGTTGGAATGGCCGAATTTCGAATTGTACACGAGAATTTTGAAAGGATAACATAGGGAAAATGTGAGGGTCAACAGCAAGTACTTTCTCATCTCTGAGAAAAGTGATCGCAGAGAGTCAATGAAACTGAAAAATGGACGCAGGCAACTGACACACTAAAGAAGTGAAAGAGCAGCGAAAGGTCGGGATGGATCAAGAGATCATTCCGTAATATGTGTAATAGCACGTTCACTAATATTGCACCAACAATGAGCTAATATCATTCTTATACTGAAAAAAACCTATTTGACCTTGGAGATCGACTCGTCTCAATCTTAGATTCTACCTCACTTCTTGCATCAGCATGCCTTGCCCCTGCCCGCCTTCCTCGGTCTGTGTCCCGTTCAAGGGAAAGATCATGTGCCACTGCAAGGAAGGATTCGTTCGAGATGAAGGAGGACTTTGCGTTGCCGCAGGTACATTCCCTGTTAACATTAGTCACTACTACCTACCTTTACCTTTACCTTTTTTACAGTTTTGGAACCTATCATAACTTAATTTTTCACAATTATTTTTCTTTCCAGGCTCTTTATCCCTACCTCTTCTCCTTCTGGTCATTTGTTTGGCTTTCCTCTTGCTCTGCTTCGGAATCGGCCGGGTCTTCTGGAGACGTCGATCTGTCCGTAGAAGAATTGAGCTTGAGGAAATCGAGCAGAGGTGTCTAGAAATGGACACGCTCTCGCTCGAATAAGAAAAATTCGGTTATTGTGTATTTTGCTGATATATGAGACAATATCTGAGAGAACTCACCTACCACCGTACAGTGAAAAATAGAATATTCTGAAAAAAATGCCCTAGGGGTAACTTTTCACGTAGAACTCGAAAATCGACCTTAAAAAGTCGTATCTCTAAAACCAAAATTCATACAGTTGACTTCATGGTGACAAGGGCCACAGACAAACTTTTTTGTGGGGCTTTGTATCATCCAACAAAGTATAAAATCTTTCAGATAATAAAAAAATAAAATTTTCACAAAAAAAATTGAGAGGCTACCGAACATAGAAAAAAAGTTATTCAAAATCATGAGCTTGAATCATTTTTCATGCCAAAAAAATGAAAGCCGGTGCACTTTTAAGTGCGATTTTCGGATTCCTCGTCAAAAGTTACATATGAGCTATTTTTTTCAGAATTTTAACCTTTCCCATATTGGCTCATTTTTGCCATCAAAGGTTACGGTAACACGATTTTCACCGAATTAGACGGCCTACGTTGTTGCAATTAATGAAATTTCCAATGGAAAAAAACTCATACAGTATCAAAACACCATATTACGAATATTTATCATCATTGGAATCAAATCCGCTATCATCATATTTTTGGACCATGACCCGGGGTTCATGCCTCGAAAGTGAATTTTTCTAATTTTTCTTTTAAAAAATCAGTTCTCGATTTCGCAGCTTCGTATTACGGTATTTTCGGTGGTGAAAATTTTCTTAGAGACTAGGTATTATATCGGCATATAGCAATTGAAGTTTCTCGATCATGACTTTTCATGTTCATTTTGGACCATGAACCCGGGTTCATGGTGTTAGATCACTTTCGAGGCATGAACCCCGGGTCATGGTCCAAAAATATGATGATAGCGGATTTGATTCCAATGATGATAAATATTCGTAATATGGTGTTTTGATACTGTATGAGTTTTTTTCCATTGGAAATTTCATTAATTGCAACAACGTAGGCCGTCTAATTCGGTGAAAATCGTGTTACCGTAACCTTTGATGGCAAAAATGAGCCAATATGGGAAAGGTTAAAATTCTGAAAAAAATAGCTCATATGTAACTTTTGACGAGGAATCCGAAAATCGCACTTAAAAGTGCACCGGCTTTCATTTTTTTGGCAAGAAAAATGATTCAAGCTCATGATTTTGAATAACTTTTTTTCTATGTTCGGTAGCCTCTCAATTTTTTTTGTGAAAATTTTCTTTTTTTATTATCCGAAAGATTTTATACTTTGTTGGATGATACCAACCCCCACAAAAAAGTTTGTATGTGACCCCTGCCACCATGAAGTCAACTGTAGGAATTTTAGTTTTCGAGATACGACTTTTTAAGGTCGATTTTCGAGTTCTACGCAAAAAGTTACCCCTAGGGCATTTTTTTCAGAATATTCTATTTTTCACTGTACGGTTATGGGTGAAATCGCTTAGTTCTCTCAGATAGTGTCTCATATATTGTAATTATATCATTTGAATTTGTGAAAGTTATAATATAGCAATAGACATCTATCCGACGAAATCAAAGTTCACTCGGGTTACAGCGCGTTACCGAAAATGTCTTCGCTGAGCATCGAAAGAGTGAATTCTTCAATGCATGTCACTTCCCCCTGTCTGTTATTATTTTTCATGTTTGTCTCGGTTAATTTTTGGCCGACCCGACCACATTCCGCCTGGCGATGCAATCCCGTTCTTACCTCATCTCGCACGTTCAAGTGAAAGGAGTGATAACGGAGAGTAGTGAGAGTGGAAATCGGAACAATGATCAGGGGAAGGGAGTTGGAATGTAACCGAAAGAACCGAGAAGAACCACGAAAGAACCAAGAGAGTACCAAGAACCGAATGGTCCATCTGACGACTAGGGATGGCAAATGAAGAGCTGAAAAAACCGGTTTATCGATTGTAGTATGCTAATGTGCGATAAAAGTATAGTGAAGAATGGTTTTAAAAGTTCCATAAACTTGTTAAGAAAGTTTTGGCAGTGTTTGATGGTCAATAAATACAAAGCTTCATATACTTTTCCTTAAATAGGTGTGATTTCTATTTTTCTTCGATTTTTATTACAAAAGTATATGAAGCTTTGTATTTACTGACCATCAAACACTGCCAAAACTTTCTTAACAAGTTTATGGAACTTTTAAAACCATTCTTCACTATATTTTTGCCGCTCATTAGCATACTACAATCGATAAACCGGTTTTTTCAGCTCTTCATTTGCCATCTCTACTGACGACCCGCTTGTTGTTCATAAAAACCAGTGTATATAAGGAAAATGAAGAGCAATGAAGTCTTCAGTCAGGCGAAGATGATCACTGCAAAGACAACTTTCGTCCTTCTTCTAGTCGCTCTCATTTCACTTTCCATGGTGGAAGCACAGTGTGAGTTCCTATCACTCTTCGTTTAGCTACTCGTAATTTTTTTCATAATATTTTAAAGTCGGTTTTAAATCAAGGAGGCTGGGGAGGAAATCAAGGAGGATGGGGTGGAATGGGAGGATGGGGAAAGTAAAAAGCCAAGAAGAAGATGCAGCTAGTGCATGTGTTGTCATTACGTGTAGTTTATGATAAATATTGAGTACAATCTGGATTACGATGCATTAGTCACACAGCGAACAGACAAGGAACTAACAATCATCACTTAGTTGCCCACCCATGTTCCTCAAATGATCAACAGTACCCATTCTGATCGTTGTGATACAGCGAACGCGCGAAGGAGGTGTCCGAATTGGTAAGGAATCTTTGTGCCGTCAAAGTCGTAAACATGCGCCTGGGCCGGATATAAAAGGGAGTGGGTTACGATTGGATTCACCGGTCTCTCAACGATGATCACTGCCAAGATTTCCTTCGTTCTTCTCCTAATCGCCTTCTTGGCCCTCACAACGGTGGACGCTCAGTGTGAGTTGTTTTCACAAATATGATGCTCATATCAATTCTGATGAACTTTCACTACGTTCACCTTAATAGCTGAGAGGTCTATTAACTTGTTTTCGTTATCGATAATGAATTGTGCTTGCAGGGGGTCGAGGCAGTGGAGGACGAGGTGGCTGGGGAGGCAACAGAGGAGGATGTTCGTTAACCATCTTTATTTCCAACTCTATTGATTCGATTCAATTCTCTCAAACTCTAATTTATTGCAGGGGGAGGTGGCAGTGGAGGCCGAGGTGGATGGGGAGGAAATCGAGGAGGATGGGGCAATAATGGATGGGGCGGCAACGGAGGATGGGGAGGAAACGGCGGATGGGGAGGCAACCAAGGATGGGGAGGAATGAATGGAGGATGGGGCAAATGAGAGCTTCACTGTGACTACTTTGTACAAGTCACTGCCAATTGATAAATGAATAATGAAATCCTCCTCCTTTTCTCAATACTGTACATGGTTTGATTGTGACAATCATATGTTGTCTTGCCCAAAAGCACGTGGGAAGCTTAAGAGACCTTCTCCATAAAAATTCACCATTTGAACCCCTCTTCCGGACATCCTCCAGGATATTCGAGTCAGACCTTCATACTGCGGTCACAGGAGAGGGTCCACCCCTTGTTTACAAAACTACAGTACTTGGCCCTTCTAGCCTCTAAAGCGCGCCGCCACGTGCGCGCGAATGTCGGATTTTGGCCAAAAACGTGGTTTTCATATCTCGGCAACCGAACAAGTTAGACATGAAATTCCTTTTGCGTTATGATAGTGACCTCGTATGTGCAAGAAATCATCATCGACGAAAAATATATCTCAAAATATAGCATGACATTTTGAGAATTTTTTTCGAAATTTCAATTTTTTTGCCGTTTCCAGACATTTCCGCACGATCCCACCAATTGCATATTGTAGCCTACTTATGCCCAGTAAAGTCCTATATCAAAGATCAAAGATCGATCTTTTCAGAAGTACCCAAAAATGCATCCGAATGGTGCCAAGTGCGAAAATAGCCTTTTCGAACTTTTCCATGTGATATTTTATTATATTCCTTTTATGCCCAATTTACTAATAGACGTATATCTGAAACTTTTTTGGTGTTTGCAGAATATTTCGAGTTGATAATTTAGTGTTCTTCAATGTTCTTCAATTTGGCACGAAAATAAAGATCTCGATTCCCGGTTTTCTCGTTAGTGACAAACTCACAGACGTTTCCGCAGGATCTCACTTAGCATAAGTTATAGCCCATACCCTTGGCCAAAAGGCCCAGCAGAATTATGGAGTATCGGTCTTTTCAGGAGCCGCCAAAATTCCGTTTGAATGATCTGGACTCGGCCATTTTTAAACATTTGCCGGACATTTTTGATATTATCCAGTTATCCACCGGATGAGTTCAGATAAATTTCGCTCAAATCGAATTATTAGGTCTTATAGTAAGCAATTATAATCATCGGAACCGGATCTGCAACAATCGTTTTTTTCGACCATGACCCGGGGTTCATGCCTCCAAAGTGATTCTTGACCATGAACCCCGGGTCATGGT
>LS487323.1:219958-236982 GCA_900490705.1 Pristionchus arcanus
ACCATGACCCGGGGTTCATGGTCAAGAATCACTTTGGAGGCATGAACCCCGGGTCATGGTCGAAAAAAACGATTGTTGCAGATCCGGTTCCGATGATTATAATTGCTTACTAAAAGACCTAATAATTCGATTTGAGCGAAATTTATCTGAACTCATCCGGTGGATAACTGGATAATATCAAAAATGTCCGGCAAATGTTTAAAAATGGCCGAGTCCAGATCATTCAAACGGAATTTTGGCGGCTCCTGAAAAGACCGATACTCCATAATTCTGCTGGGCCTTTTGGCCAAGGGTATGGGCTATAACTTATGCTAAGTGAGATCCTGCGGAAACGTCTGTGAGTTTGTCACTAACGAGAAAACCGGGAATCGAGATCTTTATTTTCGTGCCAAATTGAAGAACATTGAAGAACACTAAATTATCAACTCGAAATATTCTGCAAACACCAAAAAAGTTTCAGATATACGTCTATTAGTAAATTGGGCATAAAAGGAATATAATAAAATATCACATGGAAAAGTTCGAAAAGGCTATTTTCGCACTTGGCACCATTCGGATGCATTTTTGGGTACTTCTGAAAAGATCGATCTTTGATCTTTGATATAGGACTTTACCGGGCATAAGTAGGCTACAATATGCAATTGGTGGGATCGTGCGGAAATGTCTGGAAACGGCAAAAAAATTGAAATTTCGAAAAAAATTCTCAAAATGTCATGCTATATTTTGAGATATATTTTTCGTCAATGATGATTTCTTGCACATACGAGGTCACTATCATAACGCAAAAGGAATTTCATGTCTAACTTGTTCGGTTGCCGAGATATGAAAACCACGTTTTTGGCCAAAATCCGACATTCGCGCGCACGTGGCGGCGCGCTTTAGAGGCTAGAAGGGCCAAGTACTGTAGTTTTGTAAACAAGGGGTGGACCCTCTCCTGTGACCGCAGTATGAAGGTCTGACTCGAATATCCTGGAGGATGTCCGGACCATGCCGACTTTTTATGGAGAAGGTCTCTTAATTTATCACTTCCATCGATATTTTTGTTTTGTTATTGTAATTCACTATTTTGGAGACACAACGACCAAAGCCTGTCTTGTCTCGCCCACGTAAATGTATCGAAGGTAGCGACTTATAATCATGAGCATATTGTTCGAAACAACTGTCTGAGTGGAAGTTCAAGACATCACTAAATTAATGTGCGCGTTTTCCACTTATCCGAGATCTTACAAAACAAGTCGTATGAACGTTCTTTCTCCGAATATTGTGGTCTCTTTCAAAGATATTTCATACTTCTTGATATTTCCAACTAACTTCCTCAATAGTTATTTGAATTATTATTGGACTCCAAAGCTCTGTTAATATTATCGCGATGTTTCCCACTAATCTCGAAATAAACAATAGCATTATCAGAAGATTAATGTTCTTCCCACGTTCATTTACTCAGAACTCTCACTTCATTACCTTATTTTTTGTTTTCATTTCTTACGAAGATTTCTTCTTTTCAGTCTTAGTCGATCAAAGAAGTTGTCGTCAAACGTCTCAATGGCAGCACACAAATCGTCTGATGAACCTTCCCTCATCTTCCACTTAGTCCAAAATGTAATCTGTTTCTTGTCCCTCACTTTCAATCTTCTCTTGATTCGTCTGATCGCTAAACACACTCCAGTGCATCTTCGATCCTATTCCGTCATGTTGCTGTTGTACGTTTGCATTTTTTGTTATTACCTCTTTTAAATAATTCATCTGATTACAGTATGTGCATCTATGAAATCATCGCAATTTTTGCTAATTTCATGCTATTCACAAGGTGAGAAACATGAATAATGTGTGCCGTAAATATTTCGATTTAGGATTATTTCTCTCAGCACCGATGGGCTCGTATTAGTTTACTACGGTCCTTGCTCTTCCCTCGATTTTTCTCCTACACTATGTTACTGCATCTATTCACTTCTTCTGAACGCGTTTACCTACTACAATATTCAGATGACTGCAAGCTTCGCTTATAGGTGAAACTCTAATATAATCGCTCTTACTTGTTTTTATTTTTTGCGTTCCATGAACTATCTATCGCGTGCGACACTTGTTTACTATTTCGCCAGTGAAATGACAAACATAGTTGGAAAATTGGGAGTTTAATAGAGTTCACTCAACTTCTGGTTGGAATCAGTAAATGCTGACATTTGTCATTTGCGCATTATTATTATTATCATTATTCAAGATATTTCGTGTTGCGCTATGACGCTCCAACTACCAAGACAACCATATTCGCCAACCTAGTAATAGCAACGCCGACTACGATTTGTTTTGTTAGGAAAATATTGTTCAGTGAAAAAGATCAAAGATCAATCTCAGCTCGCCTTCTGTGTAGCATCAATCAAGAACGAGGATGAGCTAGCGCCTCTACTAGCTCTCTACGTACCACAGTACGATCTCTCAGGGGCTAGCGTTCTAGGTCAGTTGCACTAGGTTTCCCAGATAAAAATTATCGGCGCAGGTATCATTGATCCGCTGTACTCGCCCGCAATACTAACAATTATCTGGGTAATAGTGACGTCACTGCCTTGTCTCGTAGTAAACTTCTATGCCGGAGCATCGATTCACAGGCACTAATTAATCGGAGATTGATAACCAGACTTCGCTCTGCAGATTTCTCAACTCCAAAATTCTGAATCTCGCAGCGAAAACGCGAATAACTCATAAGGAAGTATTGCATGTGAGTTCAATGCTCATATTTTTCCTTTAAAATTCATTTTCAGGCTCTCCTGTGCAATCTACTCATATCACAGCTCTTTCTTGTTTGTGTCGTATGCTTTCTACTTGGTCAATTCGACTTCGTTCGTCACCCTTCGCTCGAGTATTCGGTGCACTTTGTGAGTTGATTACCCATTAGTTTCTGAATTTGCAATCTGTTCGCGATTCGTAAGTAAATGACTTTTCAGCTCGGCGAAATTTGTCTGGTGCTGAGTCCAATAGCAACCATTTATTTTGTGAAACCGTACAGAGTGTGAGTTAGACAGAACGGATTCTGAGAAAAGAATGATGTGCTCCAGACGTGTTTTGATTCTATTGGGAGCTCGAGTGGCGCCCTCGAGAGATACGACGATTACGACTATCAATCCGTCCATTATAGTTCACAGTGCTACTCATTGATTTCCTGTTTTTCTTCCCTAGACAGCAAGAGTTATGATAAAGATTTCGACATTATGCCGCTGAATGATATTCTGGGAAGAATATATCGCTCAAATTTTTGGTCAGCAATTACTCGAAATGTACCGAAACGTTGAGAAGCTCGAGAAGGAAGTTGGTGGGCGCAAGAAAGTGAGCAAATTGTCGGGTGCCTCACCACCAATTGAGCTCGCGTTGTTTTTGCGTACAAGCTAAAGAAGCGCCCCACACGTATATGGCTGCTAGCGATCTAGTTCTTTTGAAATACGATGTCGCACTGATTGTGTTAGTTCATTTCCGCTAACAATATCTCGAGATCGCACTTTTCCAGATTTGTTAGGGCCATGGAAGTGCTGAACATTGTCCTGTTTATATTGACAATCCTAATCATTCATGCGAGTTTCGTTCATCTTAATTAAAAATTTAATCTTCTTCAGTTTCACAGCACACGTGCACTCGGCGCATTCAAGTATTGTCTCATCCAAATTATCGTTTGGCCACAGTTCTCAACAGGGATAACCATCCTCGGACCGATTTTTGTCGTTCCAATCTTAGGTTCCCAGTCTCTTTTCCTATCTTTTCCAGCGATACTATTCATTTTAGGAGCCTATTTTTACTCAGATTTTACTGATAATCCCGCCGTAATTCATGGATTACTGGTGTGTAGTGCACAAACGAGCGTATTTTCATTTTCTTGTTCAAATTATTTATAGTGCTTGTGGCTTCTGATTTGTGCCTTGGATATTGCCGCAATTCTAGACGGTTTCAATTATCGCTTCAAAGCACTCTTGAAAACGTTCTATCCGGAAATTGAAAAGAAACTTATTTGGGTACGGTGCGTCCCTGGACACGGGTCGTAATTTCGTCTTCACAGATATGGGGTGCAATCATTACCAAGACAACGTCGGTGCTAATCATAGGAGTTATGCTCGCACCTATCGGACATCAACTGAACCGGGAGCAGATGCGAATATTTCTGTTCGATGTGTGTTTCAATTTCATACTTTCCATGAAGAATCGTTGTAGAATTATCCAGAAGTTGTCGAGACATTCGATGCATACAAATCTTTCGTTGTTTACGATTTATCACGAGTGAAAGGTATGGATAAATTTATAAATCGATATGAGACAACAACTATCAGTAATTTAGGATTCACTGAGTTTGCCATCGCTTCTCTTCTAGGATTGACTGTGATGTCCGTACTGGGATTCGCCGTAGTCATGGGCATTTTCAGGTTCATTGTCAGGTTTATTTCAAGGATCTTATTTTGCAAAAAATTTAATACATTGAAAAGAATCTGGACACTTTTCCAGTGCCCAATCATTTATAAATATATATACATTGTTTTCAGGGTTTTGCATCTACAAAAAAATTCAATGAGTGTTTCGACCCAACGGATGCATGCGCGATTTGTAAGGCAATTGAGTTTTCAGGTGTATTGGAAATATACATAAATATTCAAATTTATGTTAATTTCAGGCAGCAGTTCCATTCGTCGTTCTTGCTTGCCCGCTCATTTCATTTATAATTGTATTCATACTGTTGAATATTACGTTTCACACTAATCGTAAGTGTCAAAAATAGTGTAAGAGCCATGTTCGTTTCAGTGCCAGGGTACATATTTCTGATACTGCTCATGTTCCATGGACCCTTAGCTTCTACAATGACAATTGTCATGTACGATCCCTACAAGAAAGTTTGTTTTAAAACCTTGAAGTTCTATCGCTCATTGAGCATTTCAGGCAGTTCTGAAGTTCGTCCGAGAGCGAATATTTGGTCGAAGAAACGCCGTGACGGTTGTCGAATCATCGTCGTCAAAGTCTAGTTGATCCCCTTACGAAGATTTCAGCATGATTTCATGTCTACCCTCGACGATCAGACATGCGATACTTTGTGCTCGTGTTTTCACTCCTAATGGATAAAGAAATAGTTAGATCCACAAGCGATTTTCTCATGCATTGTATTATTGTATTATTGTATCTTGCTTTCCTGCTATGCTCAATTGATCACATGAGACAATATGTTTGCATTGTTATTTGTATGTCTTTGTTTTGGAGTTACAAAGAATGAGTTGGAGGTGTCACATAGTGAAATCTACCACGGTAACTCTATCATATTTCCTCTATTCAAACTGATATTGGATTTAATATGGCCAATAGTATTGTTTATTAAAATAATACTCGTCAAGTGTTATTCGAATGGCTTTTCAATTCTATTCTAACAGCCGACCTATTTGCGAATTACAAAAATGCCTCGAAAAGAGAAGAATTAATTTCCATTTAACTTAACATGTTTCAATAACTTGTTTTGCACTTCAGCGAGGAGATTGAGAAATAAGAAAGCTATTCGCGAATTTCAATATTTTTGAATTAAAATCAGAATGTGATTTATTCGATCAAATAACACTTTTAGAAAACAACAGTCTGTGAACATTCCCGGGAAATTCTCACTAATCTTTATAAACTTCTTCTCACTTTCATTTTCATCGAATTCATGCTCCATTACGTTATTTATAGCTTCCATATCATACGACTATTTCAATTGCAGTCGATCAACGAACATGCCGTCAAACATCTCAATCACAAGAGAGAAATCATCTAATGAACCGTCCCTCACCTTCCAAATTGTGCAAAATGTCATCTGTTTCATGTCTTTCGCCTTTAATTTTCTGTTGATTCGACTGATCACAAAGCACACTCCGAGGCACCTACGATCCTACTCCGTCATGCTGCTTTTGTACGTTTCCAATCTTCTCTTTTTCCATCAATATTTAATATGGTTCCAGTATGTGCATCTATGAAATTATCGCAATTTTCGCCAATTTTATGCTTTTCACAAGGTGCGGAATACGAATCATTCATGTCATAAACATTGATATTATTTGTCAGGATAATTGGTCTTGGTACCGACGAACTCGTGGTGGTTTACTACGGTCCTTGCTCTTTCCTCGATTTCCCTACTGCGCTATGCTATTACATATACTCGTTTCTTCTGGGCGGATTTACGTATTACAACATCCAGATGAGTGCAAGCTTCGCTTACAGGTGAGACTCGGTATTTATTTGATTCTTTTTCTCTTACTTCTTGTCATGTTGTGGGCTTTATGAATTGACATGTGTTTGCCTGTTAATGGCCACTGAAATACAAAAAAGCTATCAGGTACTTCGTGCTTCGTTATGAGGCTCCAACTACCAAAGCAACTGTCATCGCCAGCCTAATCATAGCCACGCCAACGACGCTTTGTTTTGTGAGCAATGATTGTTTTAGGCAGAGATCAAAGATCAATCTCAGCTCGCATTCTGCAGTGCAACGATTAAGAACGAGGTTCAGCTAGAACATCTACTCGCATTAAACTTTCCACACTACGATCTCTCTGGAGCTCGCTATTTTGGTCAGTTTTTACCATGAATAACGCCGATTCTGAAATGAAAATGTTCGCGGCAGGAATAATTGATCCCCTTCATTCCCCCGGAATAGGTGCAGTAATCTGGGTAGTCGTGACGTCACCGCCATGTCTCGTTGTCAACTTCTATGCCGGAGCTTCGATTCACAGGTTAATCTCTGAAATTCCCAATTGTCCTGAGTTCGCAATCCAGGTTTCTCAACTCAAACGCGCAAAATCTTGGTGCGAAAACGAGAAGAACTCACAGGGAAGTATTGCATGTGAGTTCAATTCTAAATTTTATCATCATAAGAAACTTGAAATTTCAGGCTCTCCTGAGCAATTTGCTCATATCGCAGCTATTTCTAGTATGCATCACAATATTTCTTCTAGGCCTATTCGACATCATTCGACATCCAGCGCTCGAGTTTTCAGTGCACTTTGTGAGTTGACTGCATTCCGCTGCACTCTTCTGAATTTGAGACTTGTTTTTTTTTCACTTTTCAGGGAGGCGAAATCTGTCTCGTGCTGAGTCCAATAGCAACCGTTTATTTTGTGAAACCATACAGAGAGTGAGTTCGGCAGTTTTATTTCTGAAAAAAATGAATGAGATATTTCAGACGTGTTTTGAGCTTCTTCTTTGGTGTACAAATTAACCCGTCGAAGAGCTCAATGACCGGAACCGATTCCCATCGGAAATCGACGCTACCCAAATTGCAATCTGATTCACATCGTAAATCGATACCCAAATTGCAATAATGTATGCATTCGTACGTTCAACAAACGAATAAAAACAAGTTTGCTAAATGTCATCTTCGAGCTTATCCTTGTTAAAAAAACGATTTCGCGCTTCTGATGTGAGTTTTATTTTCGTCCTTCCCATCTCATCATTCCTTACTGTTTTGTGCGATTTGTTGAAATAGTAAATGTCGTCACTTTCTTGCTGACGCTACGCGTCATTCACGTGAGATTCGATAAACTAGCTATCATTTGGGTGTACAATTTATTTGTTTCTAGGTTCACAGTTCGAAAGCACTCGGGGCTTTCAAATACTGTCTCATACAAATAATCACGTGGCCTCAGATCTCGACTGCTATTGCTCTCCTTGGACCCATATTTGCTTTTCCCATCGTGGGTAAGAAATGGCATCAATTTCGAAATTAATTTTGGTTTTAAAGGCGGCTATTTTCAAATTGATTTTACTGACAATCCAGCTGTGATCCATTGCATTTTGGTACGTTTCACTTTTTCTATCGTATTGACAATGCCTATTTATTCTCTTCTGATGATTTCAGTGTACTTGGATTCTCATCTGCACAATTGATATCAGTCCGATTTTGGACGGATTCAACTATCGATTCAAGTCCATTCTTAAGACCTTTTATTCTTCAGATAGAAATGAAGCTGCTCTGGGTAGAAACAGTTTCCCATGTAGCTTACTAACACTGTTCAGATATGGGGCTCAATCATCGCCAAGACTGCTTCTATATTAGTCATTGGAATTGGTCTCGCTCCTATTGGAGCACAATTGAACAGAGAGGACATGCGAATCTTCTTAGTTCAGGTAAGTCTTCTTCATTCTATTTGTTCGTCGAGTAATGAACGTGAAAAATATCAGAATTACCCGGAAGTGGTCGTTACGTTTGATGCCTACAAATAATTTAATGTTTACGATCTGGAGAAAGTGAAAGGTAATTACGGGGTGCTGTAGATGTCTCCACCAAAAATTGAGCGAAAGTGTACTCGCGAGCTTCAATGATGAACTTGCACTCCCTAGCCTCAACTAATAATAAAATATTAGCATAGGGTTCACCGAGTTGGCCATCGCATCTCTGTTCGGAATGTTCTTGATGGTATTTGACGGAGTTGCCGTTGTCTTCGGCATTTTCTGGTTTAATTGTCCTCAATCCAACGCGAAGAGCACATCAGAATTGTAGGATTCTACATCGGCAGAGAAACTCGATGAGCGTGTCAACTCAGCGAATGCACGCTCGATTCGTGTTGCAGCTCAGTGTTCGGGTACAATTATTTTCCATGTAATTTTAAGTGTTGTTCAAATGAGGTTGCAATCTTGAATGTACAACATTTGAACATACTGCAATATTTTCTGCCATTCGTGGTTCTGGTTTGCCCGTTGTTCTGGTTCATCATGCTCTTCTTCACCAAGTTTCGGTTTGAAACTAATTGTGAGAAAAAGCTTTGATTTTTTAGTTGCACTTCGTTACAGTGCCTGGCTACATACTCCTCGTTATGCTCCTCTTCCATTGTCCACTCGCGTCGGCTATGACCATCGCATTGTATGTTCATACGAATGTAGAATCCAGCAGTGATGACAACGACATCTTAGAAGTGAGAGACAGAAGGAGATGGGAACCTAACAACAACCGCTAACGAGCTCTTATTAATGCCGTGCGAACTTCTAGTTGGTATAATAAATCAAATCAATGTATTTTTAGAGTAAAAAACACAGACGTCTTCAATTTACTTCCTTATAATTTCAGAGCACCACTGATGAATGTGATACGCTATTCATAGATCAGGATCGAGAAAAGGGGAAGTATGTGTAGTACTCATCACCTAATAGGTCGATCATACATGAGATTACACTGAGAAAGTTATCGAGAACCGTTACAGTTAACCTTATATTTCGCTTAGATTCTCGAGTGTCACCGGATTAACCTACGCAATATTGTACACTGATAGAAAATATGCGAGAAATGAATCAGAATCAACTAAAAAGTCATCGAAGATGGTGGCGCAATTTCTCTTTCTGACAGAGAGACTAGTCGCTCCCGAGTATAATTGCAGGTCAGTTTACGCTTTTGTTAGCATCAAATGACCGGTAATTCTCACTAATCAAACACTTCTAGTGCGCATTCACCCGATGATTGGTCGAGGAATCATGGAAAACGGCAAAAAGCTATGGGCACTTGGTCAATTTTCTTCGGATGCCTGACATGGGTTAGCAACATAGTTTCGACAGTCGCAAAGGTTCGGTTCAGGTGCTCTACATGCCCGCCCTTCGTTACTTCTTTCGCGAAAAGCGCTTTACGTGCATTAAGGTTGTGGTTAAGGGAAAAAACGGCCTTGATGTCCTTCATTGTCTGATTGCCTGATCTTCAGATAATGCGAGTGCTCGCACTCTTCGACATGGCCACTATTCTATGCGTCGGAACACTATTCGGCATACAAATGCTACAAGGAGCACACTTCTGCTCGCACAAAACCTTCATCATTATCAATGGATTTGGCGGATACGGTAGTAATTTGTAAAGCAGCAGCACTGATAATTACTCTTTCCAGCTGGCTGGAATGTTTCATCGTGCCTCTGCGTATTTCTCGTTGTCAATCGAATACTAGAAATGACTGGGAATGAGCACTATTTCCATGTAAATTTATTGCCGTTATCAATCCCATTCGACATTCGTAGGGAGTTCGCAGCACGGTTGTCATAGTTGCAGCAGCCTTTTACGGTATCACAGTTGTACTATTCTTTCCACCAGTAATAACCAGCTCGCTGTATCAAACAATGCACTTTTGTCCATTCATTCCCGGCTTCGATTGCAGTCTCGTAAGCAATTCCTCAATAATGTTATCTTGCACGCTAACTACTTTCAGTATGTAAATTACGCACATGTGACTCACAATGCGGCCATTTGCTTTCTCATGTTATCATTGTTTGTCGTATTATGTGCAACAGTCAGATCTAGCTCAGTAAGGACGATCATGCTCATCGAAATAGTTCCAAGTTTCAGAACACTCTTCATCATTCGACAAGCTTCAAGAAGATCCAGGCTCAGGTATGCTACTATTTATGCATGCATATAAAATATTCTTTTCCAGATATTCACGCAAGCACTGATAATCTGTATCGTGGACGTCGGCGCCTCGTTTGGGTAGGAAAATATTGAGAATTCGTGAGAGCACATCTTGTCAATTTTCATACTAACTCATCCTGGCCTGTGAGAAATGATTCGAAATAAGAGTACCGATTTGTCATCATTACTATGATAAGAAAAAGTAAAGCGTCATTATCAGATGGATACTGTTAAACGTCATTCCCACACCTCAAATCGTCATCACTACTGTAATGATCTCGTGCCAGTTCATTTACGGTGAGGAACTTCTCACCTTACTGAGAACTTGCCTAGTATAAAAATAAATTGGAAAACGCATCGGCAAATAACAGGGCATATAATTCAAATTGTTAGCCTCGCCATCTATGATCTACATTGCAATGAATCCGAACGTTCAGCAAGAGTTGAAGAAGATGCTGGGAATGAAATCGGGAACTGTTCAGGTTTTGTGTTTCTCTTTTCTCTTTTTGACTGTTTTTGTTTTAGGCAAATACAGCCTTCACTGTGAGTTCGGCAGCAACGATCATGTGAATAACCATGCGCGTTATAGACCAGGCTCTAGTGCAAAGGCGATGCGTTCGATGAATTCCGACAAACAAGTACAATAAAACCCCAGCGTACCTACAGATCAACGAAATTTCTGGTGATTAATAAAGAAATGTTTTTATTTGGAAAACGAATTATTTGCTCTGCCCTACACCCATTTCATGCAGATGTCTGTGTTTTGCATGTCCCAACAGGAGATGAATTAGCCACTTCGAGCCAGTCACAATCAGCGCCGATCAATTTTCATTTTGCTGGCCCTGTTTTCCCTTCTGTTTGTTGAACTGTCAGCAGTATTAGGTTGGTAGATTTTACCTTCGTCTACTCTCCTCTCTGGGTCTTCCGCGAATTTAATCTGGCTTTTCTCTGAAACCTGCCTAACAACTTTCCGCCTAATCATGTTCCTAGACCAATCCACATTTCCCTCTACATTATTGGAACGATCAACCTCTTTAATGCTGACTTCTCAGATATGCCTGATCTAGCACTGTTCGCCGAAGTACTCGAATGTATTTGTGTGCTCCTTTACATCGTTCTCATTATACAAAACGACAAATTATTCGCCGAAGCATGTTCATAATTGTCTTCTTTTGCATTATTTCTCATTTCATCAAAGCGCTGCACCAAGTGAGTCCGTTTTAATCATTACTAAGGACGAGAAAACGATAACTGATATTATTGTTATCGCAGGCTGTCTGGGGAATCACGTCATTCCTGAAATATACCGATGCGGTGAATGTGATTTGGCCGTTCGTGAGTAGAATTGTTCTTGGCCTATTTTTTTCATTTATCAAATTCAGTATCCGTATGTCAATATACTCGCCACTTACACAGCTCCTGCCATTCTTGTCATATGTTCGTCTAAAGTTCGGGGACTTTTTCTTCCACAAGGCTGGGGTCTGCCCTCAACTGACGACACTACACAATCGACGGAGACCGCTTAGTGTTCCTTAAGATACTGATTCGAAGTCATTCATTTCGTGTTGAACTTGATAAGACAGGTGAAATGAAAAATTAGGAACTAGATATCACTTTATTTTGAGAAGGATGAAACAAACTTGAAGACAGAAGGTAAACTTTTGAGGGGCAGGCCCCTCCAGAATCAAAACCCCTATCAATCTTGTTACTACATTCTATTTTGAGATTTTATGTTTGAGTAAAGACAAGAGAGAGAATGACAGAAGACAAAAGAGGTGATGGGCGAATAAGGGAGATTTGAGACAGGCAAAGAAGACACTCGGAGGCTGGATTGTCCTTAGAGAGCAGAGCTAATATTGATAATATTGATAGTAGTATCTCTTTTTTATGAGAGCATTCTGAGGATCACATGTAATGGTGTTTTTCTGACCAAGATATCGGCGGTGCTTTTTTTTAAAATTCTATCGTTTCCTCGAGAAGCCGATGAGGCCGAACAAGCCGAACATGGTGTGAGGTTTACCATGTTCATCATGAAAGTGCGATATCATCAATATTTTAATTTGCGAGGAGAAAATTTTATAGAATATTCAGAAACAATAGTCGATCAGAGAAGATGATGATGAAATAGCTCATCTGGTGATCGACAAGATGGGGTGATTTAGCGAGCTGTAATCAAATATTTATAAACTTATAATTAAATCTTGCAATCAAACACTGGCCTTCGACTAACGTTAAAGGAATTAAAAAGCACTTACAAAGCATCATGATTGCTTTATCGATAGCATCTAATGACAGACCCTGCAAAATTATGTCATGAATTATTTTATTTTTTCGTATTTTTTGTTGTTCAAACTATCAAATTGTGAAGAGAGAAAAGGATGTGATCACAAATGACGAACCGCTGCATTTCCAACGATAGGCATTCCGGCTGTAGCAGTCTTGCCAGTAACGAGAGCATTAGTGATCCATCCTGCAATAATCAAGATTTTGAAGTCTTCAAATCGAAAAAAAAAATCTTCAGCCATTCGACTTAACATGCATGTCATTCAAAGAAAACGACCATCTTATGTTAAAAAATTAAATTATAAATCTTGTTTTCGAAACTATACTACAAACGTCAATCAATCTCTATCAATCAATATCAATCTATGATTACAATAACCCACCAATGAACATCTGTACGAGCTTCTGGAAGGTTAGAACTCCTTGTCCCTCAAAAGATTTTGATTCATACTCCGTTTGGAATAATTTCAAGCAACCGCTCACTGAAAAACTTACAACAACAGGTCCCAATCCGAATGGAAGATTCTCTGTGGCCTTGGTGACGGAATTGGCCAAATTCGTGAACATTCCTAGAAAAGTGATCCGTTGTTCAGATATTCTTTATTTGTATGCCGCACACTATACTTTTACTTCACATTGTTATTTATAAATTAAAGGTATACCTGTTCCTGCAGGAGCACCTCCGGACTGTGCAGCTCCCTGGCCAGCTGCCCCCTGAGCTGCTGCTGCATCAGACGCCGCGTCTCCCGACTGAATGGGTATTATGCATTCTATGATGACGTACTGGTCTCTTCCAAGATGTTGGAATCAAGTTTTGGATGCAATTTGTGGGCGCCCAAAAGGAGCTTGATTCCTAAACAACAAGGAGTGACTATGGACTGACCACTTGCAGAGCCGAAGCGAGAAGAAGGAAAGCGATGGGATAGGCAGAGTACATCCTTAGTTTGAAGGCTGAAAGTAGTATTAGAAAGGTAAATAGTTAGAGAGAGAGGAAAGAAGCTGATGTTTCTACGATGATGTGGCAGGCTTTTATATGCCAAAATATGATCGTGAAATTTGAATAAGCAGGGCACGGGAAGCGGTGGCATGTGAAAACAACTCCCACGTTGTTCGGACTGATACAGAGAACACATATGATGACTCCGATTCGTCAAGAATTTGCCATGAAGAACTTCAACAGGTCATCAATATCTGATACTGTTTTTCAGGGTCACTCGATTAGATCAAATATTTGAGTGAGATGAAATATTTTACCGTTAGTGATACGACTATCAGATCAGGCATTTTCAGGCATCAGACACGACTATCATTCTATCAAGGTTGTTTCCCGGATTGTTGAGTTCTTGTTTCTTCAAATGATAAACAAATTCTGATCAAAGAAGTTTTGAAGTTCTGACTTCTCGGCAGAAGAAGTTAATTTGTGAATGATTTGTTTCTTACGTTTTCATACCGGACTTCGAACAGACGATTGTTTCTCTGAGATGTGTAATTTTAGAACTCAGTTTATGAATGATCTGAAACGATTTCAACAGAAAACTGTAAAAAAAAAATGGTCTGTTCTTATTCATAGAGTACTGAGTAATCTTCGGCTTGTTTAGAGAACTGTTACGATCCTTGATGGAATGAATGGATCAATCAGAATTAAAAAATATTCGGCAAGTGCCAGACAACGCTTGTTTTTGCCTATGTCTCTTCTGATCAGCTTATGAACACGGAACTTTGTTCCGCAGTCAGAACTCCTACGCTGACTCCAACGCCTAGAAATCCAAAACATTGGATTATCCGTTTAGTTCCGTGTTCATGAAATTCATTAAATCGGGCTAGAATCTCCTAGTAGTGACTATCACATTGTTATGTTGCATCAATTACGAACATAAAGAACACATGCAATTAAACTTTTTAGTAAATTTTCTAGATCGTTTATCTACATAAATGACAAGGAGAAAATTCAAAATCAATAGAAAATCGAAATTCGCCAAAAAAGCACATCTACATGTTTACTCTAGATTCTCTTGAATATTCTCTTGGAAGTGACACTTCCGTATTCGATCACGATCACCAGTGTATCGTCATCTTCCATGTAGCGAGTGATGACGCAGTCCTTGTCGGTTTCCTGCAACGAAGGGAAGGGGATTACGGTAGTCTATCAATGGATATATCTTACCTTGATTGCCCTCTGCCTCTGGATCAGCTTGCCATTGGGAGTGAATGTAACGAGAGTCCTGCAACCAATCCTTTATTTTAAAGGGTTTAGTTGATCATGGATACCGCCGCTTTCGTTTCTCGTTATTTCACAAGGAAATTGTTAAGAAGAGTTCAACAAATACATTAAATTTGGTAAAGGGGTGGAACCAAAAGCAATTTTTTTAAAGAGACCTTCTCCGTAAAAATTCACCATTTCGACCACGCTTCCGGACATCCGTCCAGGATTTTCGAGTCAGGCCCTCATTTTGCGGTCACAGGAGAGGGTCCACCCCTTGTTTACAAAACGACAGAAATTGGCCTCCCTAACCTCTAACGCGGCGCGCTGCGTGCGCGAAAAGGTCGAAAATAGGCCAAAAACGCGTTTCTCATATCTCGACTACCGAACAAGCTAGAGTCAAAATTCTTTTTGCAATGTATTAGTCATCTCATAAATGGAAAATTTCACCAGAAAAGTTTGCTCAACTTCATTCCCTAAAGCCACTTTTTGATGTCAAAAATCACTTTTTCGTCCTTTTCTGAAGAACAACGAATTTCCGAAACGTAGCACCTAGTGCAGAATGTGCCTACACTCTTCCCGAACAACTTCTACCACAATTGAAAGAAATCGATTTTACTCCTAGGCTGAATTTCATATGTTGAATCTTGGCAACCTTGCTTTTTCGAAAACTAGTAGTTCGGCTTTCACTTGAATTAGTCATCAGCTGGTAGCACCCGTGCTGGTGAGTGTAAATACTAACATCATGGGGTGGTTAAAGGTCTTTGGAATTTTTGAGAAAAAAATTTCTCCGGCGATGACCATGACCCGGGGGTCATGGTGTCGATGTGGCTTACCATGCATGACCCCGGGTCATGGTCTGAAATCGATTTTTGGTTCAAGTATGATTTGACAAACTTTTGTGGTATTTAGTATAATAGAGGGTTGTGGAGTACTGTAGTACACATTTGAATACTTATCCTCACTTCGACCAAAATCGATTTTGGACCATGACCCGGGGGTCATGCATGGTGAGCCACATCGACACCATGACCCCCGGGTCATGGTCATCGCCGGCGAAATTTATTTCTCAAAAATTCCAAAGACCTTTAACCACCCCATGATGTTAGTATTTACACTCACCAGCACGGGTGCTACCAGCTGATGAGTAATTCAAGTGAGAGCCGAACTACTATAATAGTTTTCGAAAAAAGCAAGGTTGCCAAGATTCAACATATGAAATTCAGCCTAGGAGTAAAATCGATTTCTTTCAATTGTGGTAGAAGTTGTTCGGGAAGAGTGTAGGCACATTCTGCACTAGGTGCTACGTTTCGGAAATTCGTTGTTCTTCAGAAAAGGACGAAAAAGTGATTTTTGACATCAAAAAGTGGCTTTAGGGAATGAAGTTGAGCAAACTTTTCTGGTGAAATTTTCCATTTATGAGATGACTAATACATTGCAAAAAGAATTTTGACTCTAGCTTGTTCGGTTGAGAAAATATGAAAATTGAGTTTTTGAACTTCGCGCGCACTTGACGCGCCGCGTGGGCGACGCGCTGCGGCAATAATGTACCAATTGTAAACAGGGCCTTGATACATACCAATGGTAGCAATATGAAGGATTGAATCGATTTTTACGGAGAAGGTCTCTTAAAACCAGCCAAAATATGATTCATGCAAAAAAATTAATTGAGAACAATTTCTATTCAACTCACATGAAGTTCCTTCCATCTGCTGTCGTTTCCTTGAATTCCTTGTCCGTTTCGAACTCGTGCGAGATGGAGTTGAATATTGCCTCTTGAATAATTGTCCATTTATTGCCCTGCAAAGATTACCGGGATTTTGAATTAATCTATATAAAAATACTTCATTATTAATGTCGAAAGTCACAGAGAAACTTAGGGCTAATTTACGCAGGAAATAACCGTAACCGCATTCCTGCAAAAGAATTATCCAATATTAGCATTTCAAATAAACTTTGTCATTTTAGAAGCATAAAAATTCAGAATTTTTTATTTTTATTTTTTTATTTTAGAAACATAAAAATACGCTGGAAAACCGTTGGATAGTTCACCTTCAAGTACTCCTCAAAGTTATCGGATGATTGACAGAGAAAGCGCCCGTTGAATTTATGTGCGGCCATCTGAATACGTGTAAATTTATTGGAATGGAAATTGCAGAAGGAGTTGTATAAAAA
>LS487323.1:237060-365861 GCA_900490705.1 Pristionchus arcanus
TGGGGTGGGTGGGGCTCGACGATGGGGTGACTTGCCCGCCTTGCGAGGATAATGCCTAACATAGTCGCAAGGCGGACATCCTAACATCCTCGCCTTTACTTTTTTGACTTCAGAGAAAACATCTGCCTTAGACAACTAAAGCAAACGAAAAGCAAGAGTATTACTGAAAGAAGGCATGGAGTCATTCGACAATTGCTTGAACCCGACAGGCGCTTTTATCCTCCAACCTCGAGGCGGAACCTCATCGTAAACTCTCCATTCGACTCTCTCGATAATGGCTCAACAGGTCGAGTGATCAAGAACAATAAATTGATAATGACTCCCAATCGGTTCACTCTCGTCACACAATGAAGTGGGCACACTTGTGAACGATGTAGTTGTAGAGCAGATATGTCTTGGCTCTTTTCATTCCTCGATCTCAATTCACTGACCGATGAAAAAATGGGTATTGCTATTGCCGAGTGAGGAAAAGAGCAAAATCTATACTTCTCACTTGCTTCCTGGTGAGAGTGAATTTTCTCCGTCATTTTATAAGGAGATTTAAAGTGGACAAGAACGAAAACGGTGAACACAAATTTATCTCTGATGAAGTTCATCCATGAAAATTCAGTGAATTCTCTCCAATCGCACCATCACTTGCTTTGGAGAAACTGTCAAATCGCCGATGAGTTCGATCGGATTCTGTAATTAATTTTACTTGTTTCTTACTTGTATCGTACTTGTTTTTTCTAATGAAATAAGCCAACTCGACTTACAGTGTTTTCCGATTTGCAGATGCGGTAATTCTTGAGTAAGTGCGCGAGCATGATCTTCTCCTCCATAATCGCCAATCGCATTCCGATGCACATTCGAGGACCCTCACCAAAGGATTGGAAAGCATGACGGGGACGGGAGGAGGACTCGAGCCATCTAAAGCATGATCCTCACTTCATTTATTCGCAGATTCGCGTCGTCTTCTATATGAATCTCCCTCCTGTGAATTTCGGGTTACATTTTCACAAATTAGACTCGGTTAAAATAAAAATAAATTGCGTCTACCGAAAAATACCTCTCCGGTCGAAACTCCTCCGCATCTTCTCCCCATATCTCCTTGTCCATGTGCATACTCCATGTGTCCGTCATCACTTTATCTCCTTTGTTGAACTGGATCCCGCACACTTCCGTGGCCTCGACGCACTCGCGTGCGACCACACTGCACATGCATTATTATTTTATTCTTGAACAATTACGAGATTTGTTCCACGGGTATTTCTCATATTTTACACATTACTGAATCCTATTAGAATCAGTACAATTCATAGCATTGTTGTGACATGGAATTAACCAAAGAAACGCACAAACTGGCTAGTGGGTAGTGTCGCAGAGTCTCGCGTATCACGGCGTGGGTGTATTCTAGCTGCGCCAGCGAATCGTATTCGATGTTCTCAATAAAATCATTGGTTTCCATCTTGATCATCCACCTACTTCGCCTTTGCAGACTCTCTCAATTTCCTTCCTTGCTTTTTCCTGGACATCTGGATGATTCGCCAAGAAATGAGCTGCATAGGCAAGAGAATTGGCAGTTGTATCGAAACCAGCCAGCAACATGATCATGCACTGCGAGACGACCTCCTCTTGAAGCATCTTGCGAGATCCCTGAAATTAACTAGCACTGTGAAGTTTAGTGGAAAGCAGGTCCGAAGGACACCTCGTTTTCACCTCAATATCCGACATGCTCGCATCTACTTCTGCATCAAGATAAATATCAATAAAATCGGCAGATGAAGATTCGATTCCTGTGTCCTGTGAAGTTACAATTGCATCAAGTCATCAAATAAAATTGCTTAACTCGATCTCTCTTTCTTTCAGCTACTGTTTTCTCTAGGTCCGTGATCAATTTCCACATAGAAAGATTAAGACGCGAACCTTAAAGTTTTAACTATTTAAATAATGTTATAAATTTGCAGATATATGTTGAAACGAAAGGGGAAACCTAGAAAATCGAATGCTGCCACGAAGGGGCCGTTGACGATCGGTATAGCGGCAGGAATCACGTTCAGATAGTTAGTGATGCGACTGCAAAGAAATTAAATACTTTTTCGAGATCAATTGAAAGATACTTGATGAAAATGTCAACGAACAGCGCGAGGTATGGATTGTTGAACATTTCCACGTCTTTCTTTCCGAGTGCAACCTTACAAATGATGTCCAGTGTGAACTCTTGGAAGCATCTAAAATTATCATAGATTTATTTTTTTTAATATCATGATTCCAAAAATATGTGACAAAACTGACGTAAGAATATTTATCTCTTCCTTCATGACATTCTTCTCCAGATAATGAATGACTCCTGTCGCCGATTCCTCCACCGTTTCACGAACCTGACTAACTCAAGATAAAATGAGCCAAAGAAATACAGAAAACCTGTTTCAAGTTTGCATTGGTGAACCCCACACTGCCCAACGTGCGCAGTCTCTTCCATCTTGCTCCCGTCGCATCTGTGATCGGGGTTCTTGGATTATCGTTACTCCGATGAAACGGGAAGTGCTAAAGAAACATTTTCTATCGAAGCGCAGAGAACACGAACCATTCGAGATTGAAATTGGTCGAATTTCTTCATGAGTATCTCGCTGGTCATCTCGAGATCCGAAACGACGAGAATCTGTCGTTGTCCCTCCCGGTACCCGTAGATCTGAATAAAAATTGCAAAGAAATACTAATCGTTCTATAGAAAGACCTTACTTTTCCATACTGTTTCGTCCAATTTCTCAGAACGAGAACGCGCGGAATGCTGGCGAGCCATACATCAATGAGGCTACCGAGCAAGAAAGAGCCCTGAGGTCCGGCAATTCCTCGGCGTTGCCAATATGTTTGCTTGCGCTCGAAATAACTGGGAAAAGATTTGTCAAGCGAAAATAATGAAATAGTTATATTTCAAAAGAATTTTAAAAAATACTCACAAATAGAAAATCGAAAGGCAGAAAATTACAGCGATGATCGCCCCAATCATTCCTGTTTACTGTTACTCGCCGCTCCCATTTTTCCCTTTTTCCTTTCATGAATGCCCACTCTCATTTGGCGTGTGTAATCAGGACGTTTCTATAGGAGACAACATGGACAAAACAGTGAAAGGGGAATAGATCTTTGCGAGCACTAAATTTAATGCTGCAATTTGAATAGCTATGTGTGTATCTAGATGAAATGCAAATGGAAATAGTGGGCCAAACACCAACAAACATCAGTAGGGAGTCAAAATGGAGGAGTGATTTGAGGAGTGATTGCACACCTCTTATTAGTGTGCGGTTGTGACTTTTTTGAGTAAACTAAATCTCTTATTTACACAAAACATCTCAACGAAGACATGCCTGCCAGTTATTTAGTGATTTTGAAAAGTGAATTCGCTCTCATGATGTGAGTTAATTTTTTTCTGAGATAATTCTCTCATTTAGATTTCTCCGTTCCATGGAATTGGTTAACTTTATCCTTTGTTTGACCACTATCCGCATCATTTATGTACGTATCATTACCAATTTTCTCATTCGTTCTGAGCCGGGCACGAAATTTTGATTCCATTTTTAACTTATCAAAAGTAGGAATAATATGAATTTGTGTGAATTTGTGTGTTTTTGTTTAGGTACACAGTGCCCGCTCAATCGGAGCGTATAAGTATTGTCTCTACCAGATAGTAATTCTTCCCTTGGTAGCTCAGCAATGCAATATTCTTGGCACTGTCTATGTTTTCCCAGTTGTTTGTTTGGCAAAATGGCATTTTCTCTCAAAACAAGTCCTTCAAGGAGCCTACCATTACCTAAATTTCACGGACAAACCGGCGGTGGTTCATGGCATCATTGTGAGCAGAGCACCATAGAACAGTTTTTGTGAAACGTCTTTCCTCAGTGTATCTGGTTTTACATCTGCGGGCTTGAAATCGATTCCATTCTTGATGGTTTTATATTTCGTTTGCAAGTTCTGCTCAAGCATTTCCATCCTCGCATTGCTAAAGCAATGCCATGGGTAAGGAACCAATGTAAAAATGTAAAATTAAGTTCACAATTAAGGTGCTCATTCTGGCATTTATAAAGGTATTCACTGCAGTCTATATCGTTGTAAAAGTCGTACCTGTCGGGATTGATCTGCAGAGAGCTGACATGAGGGTGTACTTGGAGAAAGTAAACAAATTGTTCGGAATATAATATTTAATAATTAAATTTAGAAATATCCTAACGTCGTCGAAACCTTCGACAAGTATCAGTCTTTCATAGTATACGACCCCCAGAAGGAATGGGGTGCCGATTTCAATAAATTACATATTTTCCATATTCAAGTTTCAGCTTGATATCAATGGTTTCTTTCAGGAATCGCTCGAGTCGTAATTATGTTTAGCTATGCTATAATCTTCCTATGCGGATCATGTCTGACAGCGATGCTAGTGATCTTCAGGTCAAATACTTTAGTACGTCAACATTCAAACGTTTGTTGTTTGAGATTATTGCGATTGCATAGTAACAAGATGAGCTTAACGACTAGACGAATGCACTCTCGGTTTGTGTTGCAGCTGATATTGCAGGTAGTCATTTATATTTTCACGGGCTGATATGAAAGTGAATTTAGGCTGCAGTTCCATTTATAATCTTTATTTGCCCTATATTTGCTTTGATTGCACTCACTCTCGTTGCTTTTCCATTCCAGTCTAACGGTAAATGAGAGGAACCTCGAGTATACTAAGATTTTTAGTATATTACTACAGAAAACAGAATAATAATGATTCGCAGCACCTTCGTACTTTATTCATTTGATGCTCGCGCTGCACGGTCCACTCACTGCCATTCTTACTCTCGCACTCTATGATCCTTACAAAAAAGTAAAATATCAAATGTGAAAGTGATTATACAAATCAATTCAGGCCGTGCTCAAGTTGTTTGACAGATTTGCTGCAAAAGTTCACGTCGAACACTCTTCTTCCGTAAACAGAATAGTCACACACTGATGTAGATTTCTACAAAATGAATGCTTCTGTATTCTCAGGGACTTGTTTCTTCTCTCAATTTCGATTTAAATGCTTATCATTGGCGTTATTTAGGCTTGTTTTTGAAAAAAATTCAATTCATCGCACCTGATAATAAACCAAATTCATGGTGGGTGTGAAAGGATAGCAAGAGGATGAAGGCAGAATCGCGCCGACACCTTCAATTAGACTGCGGCCGAAATGTTTTTGCGTACGCTAGATCGTTGCCTCCTCGTGAGAAGAGCTACAACGTAGATATATTTAATGGTCAAAAGTACTCTTGTTATTCTCAAGAGTGAGCTTGTACTTATGATGTTAGTATCTTCTATTGTACTGATAGTGATATATCTGTCTTTCAGAATACTCCGATGTTCGGAGGTTCTGAACTTTGTTGTGTGTATTGCTACCATTCGAATAATTCATGTTCGTTTCTATTATAACTAGTTTGCTCCATTCGGATTTCATTTTTTGCTTTAATTTTTTAGGTGCACAGTGCTCGAGCACTGGGAGCGTACAAATATTGTCTCTATCAAATTGTACTTCTTCCTCTAGCAGCGCAACAATGCAACATTCTCGGCCCGGTTTTCGTGTTTCCCATTATCGGTAAGATAACTCTAAACGATTTGTAAATCGTCTGTCTTCGCAGGAGCCTATCACTTCATTGACTTTACCGATAATCCGTTTGTGATTCACGGCATTCTTGTGAGTGTTGTAACGACTTACGGAAAGGGGGGGGGGCAAATTATGATACAACGCAAAATTGTGACTACATAAATGTGTTCTCATTCATAGTGCACCTGGTTCTTCATCTGTGCACTGGATTTGGAGTCTGTTCTCGATGGTTTCGCCTTTCGTCTTCAAGTCTTACTCAAGTCTTTTCATCCAAGAATAGCTAAACACATACCTTGGGTAAAGCATTTAGCTAAGAACATGTTTTACCTGCCTAATTCAGCTCTCTGGATTACTACTAGTCAAGGTCGCAACTGCAATCTATATCGCAGTGAGAGTTGTTCGAATTGGAGACCAACTAAAGAGGGACGAAATGCGGGTCTTCTTAGAAAATGTAGTTTCCATTTCCTATTATCTATTGTCTTACTCACTTCATCATTTCAGAACTATCCAAACGCAGTTGAGACCTTCGATGAATACAAGTCGTTCATCGTATACGATACGCAACGAGAATGGGGTTCGGTTTTCATACATTGATCTATGATCTTTTTATCGTTTTAGGAATTACGCGTGTCATGGTTGTTTTTGGATCAGGGATTATTGTGCTCTGCATCAGCTGTCTCTTTGTCATTCTAGCCATATTCAGGCATTTTGAATTCTCTAATGAGTTTTATTGACTTTTGATCAGGTTACTCCGTATGAATGGAAGCAAGATGAGCACGACAACTAAGCGAATGCACGCCCGATTCGTGTTGCAATTGAGCATACAAGTATCGGTTATCTGGTTAATGGTACGCCTTGAGAATTTAGGCAACCGTCCCATTCGTCATCTTCGTCTGCCCTATGCTGGGAATGATTACTCTTACGCTTCTCACTTTTCAGTTCGAAACTAACGGTTTGTTTCGGTGACCTACTCGTGTAGAAATGATGCACACTACTCACCGCTTGTCGGGGAAGATATGTACGGATAGAATGAACTGTTTCAGCGCCAGGCTACGTGCTCCACTCGCTGATGATGCTACATGGTCCACTCACCGCCATTCTTACCCTCGCACTCTATGATCCCTACAGAAAGGTAAAAAGGACACAGCGATCGAAATCAATCACAGACTTCAGGCAGTACTGAAATTCCTCAAAGGGAGATTATCTGTCGTCTTATTCGTTGACCCGTCCATATCGTCGAGGATGCAATGAATGTATTATCAGAGCAAGAATGATAACATTTTCTGAATTTTAGAATATTCGTTGCACGCCTCGAATGAATCACCATTAGAATATGCTCAGACTTGCGAAAGATTATGAGCAATCGAATGTCACTGTGCATTGAATGTGCATTGTGCAGTGTTGAAGAAGGGTCTCGAATTTCTCATTGATAGTGATGAATTAGGGACAGTTGCCGATTACGGACAGCAATGAGTCAGATAAAAAGATTGTGAATTGTGACTCATTTCGCTGATTTTGATAAGGAGTACGATAAGGAAAGGAATGCTCTTACTAATCCTACTTCTGTCTTGCTTATAAAACGGACCTGACCGATTGGCAGAATATCACTTCACTTCTCATTCAACCGTCTTGTCCACCTTCCTTCTATCTCATTAGCAATGGAACAGACCATTATGTTTGGATATGCTGTAAGTTCATGAAATTCTCGGAATTTCTTAAAATTTTCAAATCCGTGGACTCAAATAATACAAATAATATACAGGCCTTCATGGCTCTTCTCGTTCTCGCAACTCTCGGCCTCTCAATTGGAAATCTCATCGTTATTCTGGAAGTGAGAGACCGCGAGTATCCCACTTTCAATTGCTCATCTCTTCTCGAGTGAACTTCGATTATCAACTTCTTTAGCACATGTAACTTCCACTGTTTGTACATACTCTTGTTCAATGAAATTATATGTAATTCCGTTTGAATAAATGATATTTCTCCTATGCAAAAGATTCTAATTTCAATGAAACCATTGACTCTGAGACGAAATTGTGAAGTACGCTCACAAAATGATCTGCACTCGAAAGAGTCAGAAAGGGAAGTAGATTTTTAAGAGGAAGCAGCAAAGTGGTATGTGCTCGCACCATCAAATTAGATAGAATGTCCCCAAGTGAATTCTTCTTGATCTTCTCTTCCTTTTTTGTCTGTAGAAGAACCCTTTTCGAAATGAATGCAAGCGATCTGGTTCTCCTGAGTGGAGAAACGACTCTTATGATGTAATTTTCTCTACTTATTACCTTTCAAAACGCGTCACATTCAGTTTCATTCGTTCAATGGAAGTGTTCAACTTCATCGTGTTTTTCATAACCATCCGAATAATTTATGTAATGGTTCGCATTGACCTTGGCCATTAACTTGGATTGAATTTTCATCGCAGGTCCATAGCCCTCGATCTCTCGGATCTTACAAGTACTGTCTGAACCAGATTGTAACCATGCCCCTGCTAAGTCAACAGTGCACTATTCTCGGACCCGTATTCGTAATGCCAATTATAGGTAATAATGCATGCATGAGAACGCTCGGCTCTGGTCCGTTTTGGGTGTCCCATCAAAGTTTCCTGGTCCCAAAATAGTTTCCTGGTCCTTAAAAAGTTTCCTGGTCCCCGAATAGTTTCCTGGTCCCAGAAAAAGTTTCCTGGTCCCAGAAATAGTTTCCTGGTCCCATAATCGGCCGATCAAGGCACGAAAAAGTTTCCTGGTCCCAGAAATAGTTTCCTGGTCCCAGAAATAGTTTCCTGGTCCCATAATCGGCCGATCAGGGCACGAAAAAGTTTCCTGGTCCCAGAAATAGTTTCCTGGTCCCAGAAATAGTTTCCTGGTCCCAGAAATAGTTTCCTGGTCCCAGAAATAGTTTTCTTTTTTTTGATGCAATTCCCCTTCTCAGTGTCATGTGCACTCATTACCAATACCATGTTAAGTCCGAAAAGAATCTAACTGCAGCTTATGAGACTCTGCGAAAATTCGGCGAACACTGCCAATCTGAGCTTGGTGGCCTGTCCTGCATTTCAAATGGTACAAACACTCAATGTGGTGTTAGAAAGATATCGATCCCCTGGGAGGAGGAAAGAAGTGACGAGTTGAGGGGTAAAAATGTTCCTTACCGCCCTTTTCGTCCTTTCCGTCATCATTTTACATTGAAATCGCCACTCACTCGCTTTCTTCATGTCTTTTCTTTTCTCCGTCACCCCCTCAAATTCCCCAAACGCCCCTCGAATTTCACGAAAAAAATTAACTAATTATAAAGATAAATTGCATCGTATACACATAACAATGTTTCTACATAGAACCGTCCTTTCAATGACAACCCAATTTGGATGGGTCCAGGAAACTATGGGACCAGGAAACTATTTCTGGGACCAGGAAACTTTTCCTGGGACCAGGAAACTATTTCTGGGACCAGGAAACTTTTTCGTGCCCTGATCGGCCGATTATGGGACCAGGAAACTATTCGGGGACCAGGAAACTTTCTAAGGACCAGGAAACTATTTTGGGACCAGGAAACTTTGATGGGACACCCAAAACGGACCAGAGCCGAACGCTCATAATATGCATCTTTTCCCACAGGTGCATATCACCACATTGACTTTACTGATAATCCAGCTGTTATCCATGCAATTCTTGTACGTGATTCATCACAAATTACATGTGCTTTCTGTTTACTATGCTTTATCAAAACATGAAATCGAATGTCGAATCAAGCGCTATTGCAGTGTTGCTGGATTCTGATCAGCGCTTTTGACATCGAATCAATTCTCGATGGTTTCAACTTCCGACTTCGCGTGTTACTGCTTACTTTTCATCCCAGATTCGCTTCGAAAACATTCTGGGTAAGAATGTCATTGACAATATTCTTCACATCGACTACGGCTCAGATCTGCGCTTGTCTAAATGCGAAAGTGATGGCGATTATCCTGGTCGGTAGGTGGATTGCTCCCGTAGGACAGCATCTAAGAAGAGAGGACATGCGGAAATACTTATTAATGGTGAATTATGGATCTGAATGGTGCTATCGATGAACCAGTAATTTCAGCATTATCCAAACGCCGTGGCTACTTTCGATGCGTACAAATCGTTTGTTGTGTACGATATCCAGGAGGTGGAAGGTTATTTTCTAAATTCAATCTGCATTTAGAAATTTGGTTTCTGAAGGTTTCAAAGAGAGTATGGTCGCTTTGACTGCGGGCACAATTGTATTGAGCGTCTATGGAATCTTCGTTATTTTCGTAATTTTCAAGTTGGTTGTTGTTTTCTCCATTTCTTTTGTTCCTGATAGTGACGAAATTTTCGTTTGCAGGGTCTTGCGCATACACAGAGAGAAAATGAGTCTGGCAACGCGCAAGATGAACGCTCGTTTTGTAGCTCAGCTTAGTTTACAGGTGCGTTTGCCTCGTATTTATACTTTGAACACATACATATTCTGAAACTAGATCTCGTTCAGGCATCCGTACCATTCATCGTTCTCCTATGCCCACTGTTTGTGCTACTCGCCCTAACTCTCTTCCAATTTCAGTTTCGCAATAATTGTGAGTTACACGAGAAGAAACAGGCATTGCCGCTTGTGATCTATGCTCGAGTTACACTTTCTGATAGCTCTGCAACAAAAGTTTTCAGTCCCCGGTTACGCAATTCTCGTAACATTGATGATACACGGTCCACTAACGTCGTTGATGACTCTAGCCCTGTACGATCCCTACCGAAAGGTACACCTCCAGTTTCCTTTCCTGATTCGTGAAGAGTTAAGGACGCAACTTCAGGTTGTGGTGACGTTCTTCAACCGATGGAACATCTGCAGACAAGGGGCGACTATCAGCACTTCCTCATCCACTACTAACGTTAGCTCGATTGCGAACAGATGATGACTTTTTTCTCGGGAAGAGTACTTCATTTCTGTTACGACTTTAATAAATGGATAATGAAATCAAAGCTCAAAAATTTAAAACGAAAAAAGAGAGTGCTAAAAATGTTGCCGATCTCCAGTCACTGGGCAAGATGCAGTGCTGGTATCCAGGGGTTACTGTGGACATTGAAAGACAAAGGAAGACGTGTTTCCTTCTCACTTCCTCTTCCTTTCACGTCAATCTGCTCACGATGTTTCCGAAATGCTGGATTGCGTCTTCCCTATTTCTCATAATTTCTCTGCCTTGTACAAATTGCTCTGACTGCGCCACAGTGGCCACTCGTAAGTTGTTTATCAAAGATAGTCTAATGGTGAAAGGACGCACCTTTCAATTGTTTGTCCTCCTCATAAAAATACGACTCAGCTCCATCTACGTCGTTTACTTATGTGCAGCAATTCATTCGTGGCAACTACGACGATGGTTAGAACATTTTCCTTTTTGTGCGCCATAATCTATTGCAATTCACAGGCAGCGGAACGGATCACGTGCTCGCACTCAGCAGTCCCGGCACTTATTGGACGCTCGAATATCCAATCTCTGACGGCGCCTTCCTGTCAAGTGTCAGTTGATTACCGTCAATGAGCCAGCTACAGTAACCTTCCACAGACCGCCTATTGTGCTGCCGATTGCGTGTGGCAGCTCACCGCTTACGTGGAAAACGATTTCACGGATTGTGAGAGGTTACGGTAATCGTCTATTTCGCTAAGCTTTCCAGATAGGACTCTAATGAAGCGAATGGATCCTACGCCCAATTACTTTGGCACACCGCAACCTTACGATCCGGACGGATCGTATGCATCCTTCAGCATGCCCATGACCCCAACCGTTATCAAACCGTAGCTATCGTAATCGAACCCTATTCTATCAGAGTACACTGTTCTGCGCCCGTCAACAGGGATTCTGTGGCGCGACAACGCCCATCTACCTCTATTACAACAGCGTCACAAACGGTGCGAATAAAGTCAGTTATCGATCAATAGTGCGGTTTACTGTACAGACTACGTGGTGCGGGGGTCGATGCTGCCTGCCGGGACCAAGACAGACGCCCAGTCGGTGATCGCTAATGGAGGCCAGCCCTGGTGCTATCTCTTTCTGCCGCCGACCACCACATCGACTACAGTATCCACGACCATGGGTATCTTGTCGGTCTAATATGAATGCCGAATTCAACACGTAACGCAAGTTCTGCACAGGTTCCACAACGTCTTCAACTATTGCCTCCACGACAACGCTTACGAGTGAGACAGAGGTAGCTATTGAATAAGTATTTGGTACGGTTCAGGCTCTTCGACGTCTGCTGCCTCGACGACATCGCTTGCAGCGACGACGAACTCGTCAATCCGGTCGACAACTGCAAGCAGCGAAACCGTAACGACTCCAAGTGGTAAGCAACGGAATGTTGTCTGCTCTTTTGTTTAAAAATTTCTTATAAAAACTATGACCTGATTTTAGAAACGACCCTCACAACATCATCCGATCTGATTGTGACGACTGCTGATTCTACGGTAGGTGATCGATCAGCTAATTGACATTCGGAAGGACGAAATTATGATAAAGATGACTGGTACGCAGAATATTGACAGAATCACATCCAAAATATTGCACAGGTCGTGACCGGCTCAATGTCAATAGACAGCACTGTCGCAACCCCGGCGACGACGAAAAGTGAGTCTATTGATACATGAATATTCATCGGAATGGCTCTTCTCTCTTCTCTCTTCTGAATGTTGAAATCAGAATTAGAAGAACGAATGATGTGGTGGTAGATTCATCTCATTGATCAATTGAGGTATATCTCTTGGCTGGCCGCTCATCATCGTTGGCGTTATCGTGGGAGCGGGATTGATCGTTGCTGTGGTACGTTATTATATTCCACCCTTGGGACAGACTTTAGAGGTAGCCAAACTTCACATTCAAGTCAAACTTTTCAGCCTGAGTGCTGATGTTTTCTAATATACGATAATTTTAGCAGACTTTTTTTGCACATTGTCGGATCTGAAATTTTAGACCACAGTGAAATGTATATTGGTAGATCTATGGCCTCACGATTGCCTTCATCAAGTCCGGTGCCGTCTCACCTTCAGACGACTACGAATCGGTAACTGACTTATCGTGTTCATCTTTCCTATCTTTCTCAGTACCATCGCGACTCGGCTATGCTTCCTCCTCGAGTGATCCAATCGGTTACCGGTCCGCCCTTCTTCTGATTGACTCATCGTGCAAAAAACTCTTTATCGGTCGATAAATGGCTTCGCTATGAATACTTGAATAGTGATGATTCCGCATTTTCTAACTCCATTCTAGACATGAAGTTCTCGTACGTCTTCCTTCTTTCCAACAGGATTGTTTCGCATTGTCATGTTACCTACTTGACTACGCTGTGTAAACTACAATCTGTACACACAGTACTACCGGGTTTATCATGAGTAATATACGTTCCGACGATCGAGGTGCACTGAATTTCCGATCGTTCTTCTGTTCAGCGGAACACGGATAATGTGGCGATTACTTTGGCAAAAAAAGGAAGGAATCAGAGGAGGGACAACGGAACAACACGAAGGAAGAGAAGACAAGAGATTGGATGAAATCGAGAGACGATTTCGTACGAATTCAATCACCCCTTGCACGATAAATACTGAACAGATCTGTCTAACTGAACCACTCGTGCAATGCTTCCGATCATCCTTCTCTTCGCTTCTTTCGCCTTCGTTTCGGCTTCCGAGGGAGGCATCGATATTCCCATTCCCGTCGATGGAGCCGATTCTGTGCCTCTCACCCTCCACTTCAACATTCCCGTTATAAAGAATCTGTCTGAGCAAGCCAAGAAGGAGTTCGCTGATATCCTTTTCGTGAGTATTATCTTCATCATTTTGAAAATATCATTACTTTGAAAAAAAAAAATAAATATTTTCAGAACCAGGATATCACGAAGACTGAGATGGAAAATCAGATCAGATCATGGGGCGCTAAGAACGGAATTCTCGTTAGTTTTTCTATTAATTCTCATTCTACTTCTCATTCTAAAAATTTCGTGTAAATATTTAGGTGTTTTCAGGATGCGGTGAATGCTGAGATGGCCAAAGACGATCAAAGAACGAAGGATCTCCGTGTGAATATCAATAAGGCACTCGCGGAGTTTCCTGCCGTGTTCGCTAAGGTATTCTTTGTTTTGGACCCGATTTTTGGAGGTTAACAACAAACACAACAATTAAAGTTTTATATATATACCAGCCGATTTCGCCCCCGCCTTCGGCGGGGTCTCCTCGTCTGGAGGCCAATTCAATGTGCCTTCCGCTCTCCATCCATTTCCCAATATAGAAAGCGCGCGCAACACGTTTGACCTTGTTTACTCTTTCGTGACCTCTCGACTTGTTTACGGTTTCGTAACCTGCCTACGTGACTTTTGAAAGTGAACAAACAGACATCTCTCCTTTATTAAGGAGTATGATATTTCAGTACACCGCAATCGAGGACAACAAGTCGCTCACAATCAATCAGGCGAATGAGCAGACGGAAGCACTTCTCGATACGATCAAGACTCCGTATCTGAAGAGATTCATCGATGCCGTTTCCTACCCTGATTACGCAGAGGGAGAAGAACCTCTATTCACCATCAATGGCGCCAAGCGTCGTTGAACGGGAAGTGTTCACAATTCTGGGATAAATAAATTTTTATTGTGAATTCCAAACATTCCCATGTTTCTTATTAGATTTCTCAATTTTCAAGCAGCGACAACTGTTTTGCTATTTGACGTCCGAATCGGAACAGGTTTCAGTATTGGTAAGCTTGAAATGAAAGTTTTTTTTAGTCAAGATGCCTCGAGTGAATCACCATTGTGAAAGCGCCTGACCATTTGATTTCCCTGCCTCATGAAGAGTGTTAAATTAGGGAGAGTAGACGAATATAAGCTTCAATGAGTCAGACAAAATTATTGTGAATACTGACTCATTTCGCTGATTTTGATAACGAATACGATAAGGAAAGGAATGCTCTTAGTAAGCCTACTTCTCCTTTGTCTATAAAATGGATTGTGCCCGATCACATAACACCACCTCACTTCACAATCAGCCTTCCTTGCCTTCTCCAGTTGATCCTTAGCTATGGAACAGACAATTATGTTCGGATATGCTGTAAGTTTTTATTTTTTCATCTCAATATATTTTCTTCTGACTCTCAAATCAAATAAATTCTATAATGCACCAAAGTATACACCATAGTATTTGTACTTTAGTATACCTATAAGTATCAAATTTTAAAGGCTTTCATGGCTCTTCTCGTTCTCGCCACTCTCGGCCTCTCAATTGGAAATCTAATCGTTATTCTGGAAGTGAGAAATCGCGAGTATCCCACTTTCAATTGCTCGTCGCTTATGGAATAAATTTGGATCGTCACTTTTTAGATCAAAACAAAATCTAATGTTGTTTGTAAATAAATCCGTCATAGATAGTTTCTGATATCCACTCAATAATACTTAAACCAAATAAAAATGTTTCAAATACGAATCATATCATCTCTACATCGAAAAAGGGGAACTGCACTCACACAATGATCTGTACTCAAAAAACAATCATAAAGGAAGTGCGATAGATTTTGAATAAGAAGCTTTATACAAAGTGTGCACGAGCAGCAAGGAATTAATCTGAAGTCGCTAAGAATCGCCATGAACTTCCCTAATTCTTCTCGACTCTGTCATGATAACCCCCACGACTGATTCAACCAGCTATCGGTCCATCATTCAATTGACTGACCGATCTAGTCAAAATACTCTCCTAATCGGTCGATTAAGGATGAGAGCGCGTTGCAATTACGCTCATCCCAGATCCCGGTACCTACTTGACCACGCTTCATAATACGACCAGAGCTTGCCGAGCACGATTTGAGCTGCTTATAATGAGTAATCTCCGTTCCAACGATCGCAGTAAACCGTACTTCCATTGCAGTAAACCGAACTTGGCCTATGTTGCCAAGAGCAAAAAAAGTCTCATCAGAGATCGATTGAAGTCTCGTTCTGCTACAAAGGGACTATGTATTCCCTGCGATCAATTTTGTGGATGTCAATGATTCTCCAGTTTCAGGCCACGGCCACATCTTGGCCACGAAAGTTCGAGTCTCCCTTTTTTCCGAGCGATCTCTTATTATCCCGAACAGGGTCTGTGCAAATATTTAACGGTCTCCCATATCGCAATGCTATCTCAACGATCAAGTCGAGCTATAGAGCATTGTGAAAACCGGCTCAGTTTACTCAGAACTCGTTCCGGTACCTACTTGACAACACTTCTCAATACAATCAGGGCTTGCCGAGCACGATATGAGCTGCTTATGATGAGTATTCTCCGTTCCAACGATCGCAGTAAACCGAACTTCCGATCGTTTGTTCGTTCAATGGAATATGAGGAGAATTCAAAGAGAAAAAGAAGTGTTGAATGAATCAGAGCGAGAAGACGAGAGTTTGAATGTATTCAAGAGAGGATTCAACCACCCTTCACACTATAAATACTGTTACTGAATCATACGGCATCTAGCAATGCTTCCGACCATCCTTCTCTTCACTTCTCTCGCCTTCGTTTCGGCTACCGAAGGAGGAATCGACATTCCCATTCCCTCTGATGGAGCCGGCACCGTTCCTCTTACTCTCCACTTGAACTTCCCTGCCATGGTCAATCTGTCTGAGCAAGCCAAAAAGGACTTCGCTACAATCCTTTTCGTGAGTTCTTCAAACCTTATCAGAACATTGTGAAATGATAATCAACAAAATTATCAACAAATATTGCAGAACCAGGATATCACTAAGACTGAGATGGAGAACCAGATAAGATCGTGGGGAGCAAAGAACGGAATTCTCGTTAGTGCTATTTTTACTACTACTTTTTTTTAAGTACTCATAATTTTACAGGACGCAGTAAATGTTGAACTGGCCAAAAACGATCAGAGAACGAAAGATCTTCGTGTGAATATCAATCGTGCACTCGCTGAGTTCCCTGCTGTTTTCGCCAAGGTTCTTCATTTCTTCCTTTCGAATCTGCTTTTTTTTCTTAACACACTCACATTTTAGTATAACGCTATCGGGGATAACAAATCTCTGACAGCCAATCAGGCGAAAGTACAGACTGAAGCTCTTCTCGATACGATCAAGATTCCGTATATGAAGAGTCTTATCAATGCCGTTTCCTACCCTGAGTACGCCGAAGGTGAAGAACCTCTATTCACCATCAATGCTGCAAAGCGTCGTTGAACGAGAAATATTCACAATACCGAGATAAATAATAACATCGTTAATTCCAAATGCTCAGCTTCCTTAATACCGCGTTTCTATTTTTTTCCTACTACGCTATCGTAATGAATTTTGTCGCTGTCGAAGCGGGGTTCGTTCCGCTGTTGGTAAACTTGATAGCAATGAAGCACGTTTTAAAATCTAGTGGGGTTGGAATAATGGCAATTTGAGGTTCAACATGAAACAGCAAAGATATCACTGTGTGGAAGGACTACAAGTATTTTATTCCCATTATACCCTCATAGGAGGGAGATCACTGGAGCCATGTTATGCACCCGATCACAAACTCCCATAAAATAGGATGATTTTCCAATTGCTTATCAGTCGAGAGCAAAGTATCTATGGAAGAGATCATGGGGAACAACAGATTACAATTGAGAAATCGTCCTTTGAAAGGAGTGACGTCAAAATTTTTCAAAAAATATATCGATAACGATGTTTATGATTTGTCTTATTTTGTTTTGATGATTTATAAACTTTACAAGTTATTGCGCTTTTAGCTTTCGAATTGAAACAGAGTTTACAAAATTTGATAATAATTTCCTAATTGTGAACATCACGGCAAAAATAATTACGAAAACTGATAAGACAAGGAAAGCAAATACATCGATTAGATAATATTCGATGATTGACAACTTGCTTCCATAATGTTGAAGCTGGTTCAGTGGACCGTATTTGGCAAGGAATTCCATATTGCGCACAAACACCTGACATTGAAGTAGAATTTTTTTCACTCAAGGGAACTCACATCTTTCATTGCAAAAGGTCGATCTTCGATCATTTGTGCCACGTTTTTGGCCGCTGCTTGGTATCTGAAAATAAGAATAGAGGTCAATAACGAAGACAAATCATGGCAATCACCTGCTCTCTTTGATAATACTTCTGATCGCATCTTCCAGTGGTTTTTCAGATGCAAGTGCATCTTTTTCAATCATTATTCCCACTCCATTTCGCTCGACCTGAAATTAGTATTTTCAGTTGTCAAAGATATTTCTCAAAAACGAACCGCCCTGCCATTTCTGAGCTGATCGCACGTTACGGGGATGCAAATAAGTGGTACACCTGAAATTAAATTGTTATGATAACAAATGGCGAGCGGCAATTTACCAGCATTGGCAGATTCAGTGATGCTTCCCTGTCCTCCGTGAGTGATGAATGCTGATATCCTGTCATCGTCTACAATTTGTCTATTTCATTGGCTCTTTTCATTAAATTCTTACGCAGAAGATCAGTCTGAGGTGCCCACGTCGTCTCTACGACGTTATCGAGTCCATCGGAGATGTTGTCTTCGGGTTTCTGCAAAAACATATAAATGGAATAGGAATAAAAAATGCTGAAAACCTCATATTGGGCTGAGTCATAAGTCCTGCTCGTTTTTGTGCACCAACTTTGAATTTCCACTACTCCCTTGTCCTAAAATTTGACGACCTGCCCTCGTATCATTGTTTGGTAGTACACCCTAGCATTACTGCCATAAGTCTGATTCGACTCCAGCTTTCTCATAATTTGAGAAAAAAAATCAAAACCAAAGTGGAATTTTTCACGAAAATCTCAACTTTCTTTGGACCCCTGGTATTTAGCCATAGATTTTTTCTGTAAAATTGCTCACAGTAAAATGAGAAGCCCTTTTCATTGACTACCTTCCTCTGTAACCGAAATGGGGCTAGCGTCAGAATCACCCCAGCTACAGGCGATCTAGCATGAGGCTTCAGCATTAAATGCTATGTATGAGACCAGCTCTCATTACGTGCAAATCAAGCGGAGATATATGAACTCAAGTGGATTTTTTTCATGCACTATTTGGCTATGATACCACATGAAAAAAATTCTGCTGCTTCTATTCCTATGGAAATTTAAAATTAGTTTCTGAAATTTTGATTTTCAATGAAAAACTGCAAAAATCGGAAAAGCAAGCATCTTAGATTTAATTATGTCTCTCTATAGTTATGAATCCTAAAAATATGTCCAATACAGCAATGATTAGGTAAGGGATACTCTTCATTTTGGTGGCATTAGAACAATTCTTCAAGCTGTGCTAGCAATGGAGTACTAGAAAATAGGCTATTTTCGACGATCAATTTCTGCATGTGTCTTCTGAAAAATCTATCTCTGAAACAGGGTCGTTCTATCACTCCATATAAATATGTTAGAATCTAGTGGGTAGGTATTGAAAATTTATATACTCCAATTATTTGAATTCCTTTCGGTTCGAAAATAGAACAATAAAGCATAAAATTGCATGCCATCGGAATTTCATAGTTTGGGTTAGGTGAATTTCCTGGAAAGGGTGAATGATGCTTGCTCGATACAATAGTAATTTTTTTAAGAATTATTATCATACTTTTCAACCATGTAGCGGGGTAATCCCTATCACTCTTATCCATCGAGAGCCGGACCAAGACACATGGACCACCAAAACCGGATACCGAAACTGTGATCGGCCACTGTGGCTACAACAGAGATCGAACCGATTCGGTTCAGTGTGCGTTTGGAAGAGAGACCACGTCCCCATAGAATAGCAATAACAAAAGGAATTCAAAATAGAGTCTAAATATTTCATAGGTGAGAATAGAAAAAGTCAAAAACGAGCAAGACTTATGACTCAACCTGATACTTCCAAATGAATGTAACGTCGGGGAACTTCTTTATTGTGTTGCGAATCGTTTCCTTGTACTCTTGGGGCATGAGATAACCCTTGACCCAAGTGCCGAATGAGATGAAGATCGTATGGTTTCGACGACTGAGAACGTTGGACCAGTTCTATAATGGATTGTTTCTTTTCAGTTCTAATGTTGCAAAAGCGTAACGCCTTACAATCACCTCATCGAGTTTCTTGTATCCATCATGCACAACGATTCCTCCAATATCAATAACTCTAGCTGACGTGAGCTTAGGAAAGTCGATCAAAGGGTCAGAGTTAAGGAAGACAAGCGATGTGCTTGACATGAGGTCCTGTAATTTGCGTAATATTGACGCCGTAGATTGTTCAACTTACCCTGATGTTCGCCCCTCCGAGATTCGGTCCAACGATCTCTTAAAAGTAATCTAGGTCATGCTCGAGCAAGAGGTGATCAACAGACAAGCTGATGAGAGTATTGTACAGTCGCTGCATGAAAGTCATTCGATCGCCGTACATTCCACCGTACAAGGCTGAAATCACGATATAATCTTTAAAAAACAGGCATCGTTTTCGAGAACATTTCACTTTTTCGAGCAGTTTCATGAAGAATACGAGATTAATTCGAACTAGCTACATATTTTCTCGAATGAAAGGTATACTAACTAGGAACGTAGGCGGTGCTTGCTGGCGTTTGTGTCACTAGATAGTGCCCGTCCATGAAAGCCATTGAGAAAGCCGTCGCGTATTTCCTGATGCCGAGTTGATGGAAGATGGCTGGCAATGAATTCTTTTTATAATATGTTGGTGTTCAAAGATGCTCACCGTATCCACAATTGTCGATATTCTCCGCGAATCCGGCGTCAAATTTCTCATCTCTGAGTCGTTTCATCAGTTCTTTGTCGGAGAGTGTTGCTGCAGTATTTCAAACTAATGCTAGAAGTTAAGTACGACGTAGAACATCGTTTGAAAACAATTCACTACGAAAGATATAGGATTCTCACCATTGCATTGATGGTTGTAGGCCTTGAACAGTGGACGATAGTGCTGGAATGCAATCAGGTCACGCCATTTTAAGGCACGATTTACAGGTTGACACGAAAAATTACAGTACATTTGGTGTCAGTAAATGTTGATCACACCCGGTAAAATGGAGGGAATATTTTTGGTTTGATTTCGTAATTTTCAAATTCGCGGGCTCGATAAAGGCAGGATCGATCAAGGATTCACATTGGGATTGTTCATTGCTGTTGTTATTGATTCGTGCTTGTCTTTCACTGTTTGTTTCTTTTTAATTTTTAGCTTTCTGCGTATATCCCTAGCTATAATACGCCCTCTCACGCCATATACCATTCGATTATACTTTGTTCGCGCTGGATGCCGGTGACGATAGGGTGTGCGAGGATCGTATAATCGCACGAATCCTTCTATACCAGTCCTTCTATGCGTGTAAATACATTGTTTCACCCTTATTTGAACTGAATTATTATTGTATAATTGAGATGTCGTGCGAAGAGGTCGAGGAAGTTCCCCATGAAGAGACCAATGGAGAAGCATCGAGTGAGAAGGAGCCCGTAGAGAAAAATCAATACAGGTAAGACTGACGGAAGACGATGTATGCAGTATTGTGCTTTATAGTCTAGAAGGCATTCCTGATGATGAAGAAGGTATTGATCTGACGATGACTCGGGCTGATCATATTCCGGAGCACACTAGATCCCCAAATTGATTGACTGGCAATCCGGTAAGTGAATTTTCATAGCTTAGATCATTCACAAACAAATATGGTTCATGTTTATATCTATTTTAAGATCGAATCTGCTGAAAGAAATTAATACAAATCTGATTCCATTAACATCATTGGTTGAATTGGATCTGTACGAAAATAAATTGGGAGAGATTGTTAATCTCGAACCACTAGTTAATCTCGTCAAATTGGATCTTAGCTACAACAGGTACAGTGGTCTTCCTGGAATATTTATTATCAAGAAATTTAGAATTCGTGAGATCAAGGGCCTTTCAACTCTGATCAATCCACAAGAATTGTATCTAGTTCACAATAAGATCGATGAAATTAAGGGATTGGAGGTAATTATTGCACTTGGAATATAATTAAGCGATTAATTCAGAATTTGACTCAAATCGTTCTTCTGGAGTTGGGAGACAATCGAATTCGTCAGATCAAAGGAAGCGAGCATATAAAGGTATCTCTTGCATTCATCCCAGTATCTCACTCCTTATTTGTAGGGTGTTTCCATCCTCGTCGGAACTACTGGCCGAGTCATGTAATTCGTCGGCGAAGGAATCGTCAGTCTGGAACAGATCAATTATCTTATTCTCGACGAAGCTGATAGAATGCTCGATGCTAACTTTTTATGTGAGTAATTAGATGCATTTTGTTTCAAATTTTACAGTTTGTTTAGGTTTGTTCATGTAGTTATGATAATGAATGTTTGTTTTGTAAGCTTTGTAAAAAATGAATTATTAATATAAATTTTTATCCACATTATATGTACACTTCAGATGAGTTTCTAAGTAGGGTTTAATCTTCTTCTTCTTCTTCTTCTTGTTGGGAGATGATTTGCTGCTTCGAGAGGCTGTTGGTCGCGGTAATATCAGTGTTCTTCTTTTTGTATGAGCCTCTCAATTTGGGAGTGTGAGGATCAAAGTCAGTAGGTGGTTTAATGTCATGCACATAGTTTGTATAAGCGAGGTCGTTAGCTTGTGCGAGCCAACGATCGTCTTTCCTTCTAATATTATTATATTGACGATCTTTGGTATTAAGGAACTGGTGCAGTTTCTCAGTTGGCTGATCAGTGAACAGGCCCCATTGACCGTAGCGTTTTGCGAATTCGGGGACGTGGGCGAATAGTGCGTGCGCTTTAGGAAACCTGTTCACGTTGGGAAATACAGTTCCAGCCAACTTCTCTAATTCATTGATCGTGTTTCGAAGGAAAATCATTTCATAGTTGAAAAGAGGGCGTGAAACAGCGAGGTTCTGAATCACTTTGAGACAGTGCATGATCTTTTTGTGGTTAGGCGTGTGAGTTGATGAGGAGACAGTATTGCACAGAATTTCGATTGATTCGTCCTTCAGACACTTTCTGATGTGATTGCCAGTGAGACACTGTCCCCAAGTTCGGAGATCTGCTCCAATTGATTGAAGGGCCTCAACCAAGGCAAGGGATACCTTCCCTTTGCCAATGCTGATGAGGTAGAGCGCTTCAATCATATTTTGTTGCTCCGAGATCTCTTTCTCGATTTCCGCCTTCGTTGTTTCGATTTCTTTCAATTTCCTTTGCACCTCTTCCTGTCTCCTCTTTCCATTCACTTGCTTACTCTCACAACAATCCAAGCAAGTATATTTATTGCGCGGCACACTGCAGTAGTTGTGTTCTGAATAGCTGAACCGTCCCTCGCATGCATAGTGGTACCAGCAATTGCAGATATCGCATTTGATCAGAGTGCTGCACAGTTCTTTATTCAATTTATGGAATAATTTATCCCGGGAAAGACAATATCGTTGTCTGGAGCACACAGTCACGTCTTCTGCTGGGTCAATTCTTTGTTCCATTGAAACGATAACGAATAGTCTCTCAACCATCTTCCCATTTTTTGTTTCTATATCGCAATCCTTCAATCTCTGTTTGGATTCCTTCATTTCCTCTTTCTTCTGTTTCAATGCCTTATCGATCTTTGTAGCTCCATTCTCTGACTTTCTCCCTCTTCCACGGGGAATGACGATGGCATCTCCAGCTACCGTATCGTTGAAATCAGTGATTTGATTCAAATCGACGATATTAAGACCAGCTGCAGCTAGGTCATCGTTTTTTGCCATGACTTGGAGGGGGACGATTGTCAATCGGATGGCTACTCCTGTTAGAGTGTGGAGAGTTCCGGGAATAATTCTATCAGGGGGGATATCGAAGAGTGGTTGATCACTCATGCATCTCTCTTTCCTTTTCGCTCTGTTCCTCATCTCCTCCAGAGTCCTTGGCTCTGCCACTGGCTCATTCTCCGACATCTTATACTTGTTCTCTCTCCAACACCAGATACAGTTGTATCGACTTGTGGCCGCTCCCATTCCTAGAACGGCCCACAGGAATTTGTAATCACCGGTAAGGTAATGCACCAGTTCCACGGAGACTGTCTCTCCATCAATATCTATCTCGATGTTTGTGAGAGCATTCACTTGTGCAATGACATCATTTAGAAGAGAGCGAATCATCTCCGATGAATCATCTCCGTCATATTTGGCAAGTAATAATAAATTTTGCACATCGTTTGCTTTGTTAACGCCTCCAATCATCATTACTAACTTTGTGCTTGCTTTTCCAGCATCCCCCGAAATGCAGATATCGAATGATCTGAGAGTGCTTTCCAGCTGTCCACTTGCAATCACATTCTCAAGTCTGAACTTGAGTGCTCTTTTCACATCGATCATCTCCAATAGTGATACACTCTTCTCTCCTTCTTTCTCAGTTTGAATCACCTTATCACTATAATTGTATTTGTAGTGAGATTTAATGAATTCTCTTAACTTCCTCAGATGATCAGTCGGGGCAAGCACATCGATATTACTCTTGAATAGGAATGTTTTGAGCTGATTCCTTTGATTCTGAGAGAGATGCACTGCAAGACTCATCTCTAAGTCTTTGATTGCAGTAAATTTATCGTTCATTGCAGGCTCGACTCCATATCTCTTCATGTAGGCATGGACTACGGTAGCCACTTCGGCTGATACAATTTCAGGATTATGGCATGGACCGCATATCTCTACCACAGTGCCATGCAACTCTTTCAGTCTGTGCGTTTTCTGATCAATCTTGAGGAGTGAGAACTTCACCCTCGATCTCGGTGTTTTATTCTTCTCCTTTTCTGTGCCTTTTGCTTTTTTACTTTCTGTCTGTACACTCACTTTTTCTTCACTTCTCTTTTCCATATCTTGTTGCAAATTCCGTACAAATCTTTCCATACCAATCCTTTCCTCTTTCAGACTTTCCCTCCTTTCTCTCATTCTTCTATCCTCTTCTACTACCGTACTCTCTTTCTCCCTCACATCTTTTTCTCTCTTCTCGATCTCTGCCCTCTCTTTCTCCACTTCTCTATATTCAAATTGTACATTGACTCTCATTTCCTGTTCACTCTCCTTCATCTGATCAACTAGTTGCTCGAGGAAGTATCTCTTGTCCTGACTTTCATTCCATTTCACTGTCATGTCTTTGAGCTGTGTCTCTATTGAGTCTATTCTATCCTTCAACTGTCTGTTCTCTTTCATCAGTTTATCATTCTGTGCCTTGTATTTCTCCAATTGTTCTCTCTGTGCATTGCACATTTTGTCTAATTTCTGATTTCTCTCTTTCAGATCTGTCATCTTTCTGTCTTTCTGTTCCATTGCCATTATCGCACTCGTTTTCTCTCTTTCTAAATTGGCAATACGATCGAGGAGCATTTTTTCATAATCCGAAAGATTTTGTGGAACAATTCTCCTCTTAATTAATACATCATCATCTTCTTCCTCATCATCATTATCATTCAGATCCTCAGCTATACTCATAATTATCAGATCATCATCATCATCACTATCAGCTGGTTTCATCTCGGTCTTTCGTTTTCGTGAGCCCGTTTTCGGTTGTGAGATAGGAGTAAAAGGAGAGAGGATTACGGTAGGATCAGATTCGACCAAAGGTGTTCCACAGATCTGATCCACCGTACTATGTGTGAGATGCATGGGATTATGTGCTTGTTTCTCATCTACACACATGTCAAAATATTCTCTCTTAGAAAGGGCATTTTCCGAGTCATAACTAAATAAATCATCTATTTCATTATTCTCTTCAGCTCTTCTTATCGTGTTTCCTTCCTCTGACATTCCGTCTGTATCCATCTGTAAAATTTCTGATTAACTCACACCAGAATTAGACTGAACAATATAGTATATTGCATGTATATGATATTATAGGAATCGAGGTATATCCCTTTCAAGAAGAAAGTTGCGACAAATTCAAAACTTCATTTATTTCAGACAAATCTTCGAAAAACGAAAATTAATACGACGAGATGATTCATTATAATTACAATTATAGTAAAAGAAGAGCCAAGGCCATGGGACTTCAATAACAGTTAATCTCGATCATTCCCTTAGGAACGATTACCGGAGACTAAGCCGATAAGAACAGAAACTACACTTTGATCTATGTACAGTATATAACCGATTAATGCTATTAGCGCAAAAAATTTCGAGCCATATGCAGGTGATTCATTTTGGCTTCAATTTTGCCTACTTTGTCGTCCTCATCCTTCATCTCATTCTTCTTCACAGTCGGAGTCTCAGCCTTCTTCTTCTCGTCTTCTTTGATTTCCTTTCCTCCTTCTAGAATAAAAAAATTAAATTATCCCCCCATTACCATATCAATAATTTGTATTTTCGAGATTTTTAATCATAAAACATTCTTACACTCTGTAAAAACTTATTTTTCCTTACCACCCATTACATTTACCCTTTTCGCTAAATCCTTGTCTTCTTCATCCTTCGATTTCTTTTCTGCTGTAACATCAAGAAATTGTATGTGTGAAATAATCTGAATTTTCATATAAATTATGTTCTGTGTCTACTATCCGTCGCTATTGATTACGGGTCCTTAGTATAGCTGAAGGAATGCGAGTTCAAAAAGAAGGGAGTGGGCATCTACAACAAGTCCTGTGCAATCAGTGTTCCCGCCTCGTCATAGCATACTTTCTCCATTGAAGTATAGCTTTGAGGAGAAGGGGAGACCTCAATACACTGACCATGTTCATCTACTGCAACATTTCTAAAACCTCTAGTGAAAAGGAAAGGGGAGGAATATAGAAGGGTGGGAAGTATATCTAGAATAAACCCCTCGTCATATCATACTTCCACTCGTATTGCTTTGAGAAGAAGGGGAAGACCACAGTACATATCACGGCATGTAGGGAGAGTGCGGAGGGGTGTGGGTGGTGATGCAGTTTCATTGGAACCTTTCCCAAAAAATAGTAAATCGAAGTTTGTATTTTAATCAAAATAAATAGTAATGCATTTTACCTCCTCCTCCAATTTCACCACCCCTTCCTTTCTGTCCTCCTTGTACTCGGCCAGTTCCTCCCCCAGCGGATATTGGAGGGAGTGGAGGGCGATAGTGCTCGTTTTTGACTAAATATAACTGTTAGCTCTGTGCGGAAATTTTCAATTTTCATTGTTTCATAAAATATATTCTAGCATACTGAGTACAATTTAATCAAATTTGAAATTTGATATATAAATAAAAAAAGACAATAAGTCGCATAATCTCACTCGTTCGATGCAGCGAGTGGTCGATTGCAGCACCACTTCTTCCTCGCTGCTCGACAACTGAAAAGCACTTCAGAGTGATCATTGTCAGAGACTTTCTAGATGAGAGCTTTGCTGGGCACTATCTCCGGTAGGCTATGGTAGTGAGTCCTAGTAGTGATTTTTTGAGGTGCCATCGGAGAGAAATTCGAGGTATTCATTCGAGGTATTCTTTCAAAGCATGGTAATACTGCAATCAATATATAAGCAAATTGCATGACTTGTATTTTTAAACTGTATTTACAAAAAAAAATTGTTCGTTTTTGAATCAATCTAACCTAACGCTTTATAAGAAGAGAAGAAAATACTCACTTCTACCTCTATACATTGCCCCTCCTCTTCCTCCTCGATTTGAGTATTGTCCTCCTCTTGCTCCTCGATTAACGAAATGTCCTCTTCCTCCTCCTCGACCTCTTGCTCCTCTTCCTCTCGTTCCTCCTCCTCCTCTTCCCAATTGAGTGAATCCTGATATAAAATAGGCATTCGTGCTTATTTATATTTATATATCCATTAGACAAATAAAATTTGAAGGAATAGCTAACCAGAGGGAGGAATGGAGGGTGGCGGACCACCGCCAAAGTAAAAATTGAAGGTCGGCTGGGATGACATCGCCGAGACTCGGCGAGTAAAACGTCGTCTGGCTGAAACGATTTCATCAACCTAAGTGCCTCACAGCCAAACTCGAGTTGAGTACTCACGGTTCACGTAGATTAGCAGCGATTCTTTCAACTATCGTGGATTTGCCTGAAGCCGGCAGTCCCGTCGCTAGAAATGTATACTTATTAAAAGAAAGTAAGCAAAACACAGATCAGATCACGGAAATATCGATAAAGAAGATGCACAATCAGTTATTCCGACATATCATGATCACTGATAGATATAAGACAGCTTATATTTGCAGCGAAGAGGAAAATAAAGTCGGGAAACTAAGCGAAAATAAGACGAAAAACAAAACAACCAAGTCGAACAACAACAACAATGCTTAAGCATACGGGCAGCCACGCACCGTTTGAATTCCCGCGCTATACAAGGGCCGAATATCGACAAAGGGGCGGAGTCTTGGTTTTGCGTTGACCCCAAAGGCCGTGCAGGTATTGCTAAGGAAGTGCTCGCTGAATCGCAAACTGAACTGAGTAACTTACCGTAATCAATTGCTTGAATATATTCGTGCTCTTCCACACTCCGGCCATCGTTCCCTCTCCAGATGCCATCTGTTCCATGAATGCAGCCGTGTACGAGCATTGATCTACCTGAAATAGGAAATGCGCATTAGGGGAGCAATGTGAACTAGGAATTGTGTGCGCTCTACCTCTCCTACAAGAGAGTGTGTGAAATCAAGTGATTTTTCTTGCGAAGTCATTCTTAGTACTAACCTCTATCACTTTCGCTTTCGTTTTGGGCGCGCCGACGAACACATCTGTGCGGGGTGACAGCATCACCTGAACGAAGCGAGTTGAAGGGTTAACGCCATGTCACGAAATGAATACGGTGATTTCGTCAAAGGGAAGTTCATGGCGGGCACCCAATTCAATTCACACTGATTTCACCTTTGATGTAGTTTCCCATGGGAGTAAAAAGGGATGCCACTGGTAAAGATTCAATGGAAGAGTGGTATACATGATTCACTCACCACTTCGTGGCCCGCATCTACGAGTGCATCTGCAAGTTTGGAGAAGAAGTTTACGTGTGATTTTCCAAATTGCGGGTTGTAGGCTAGGAATTTGAGGGCGTTTGTGTGCACGTATAGCATTGCCAATAGGATGGCTAGAAGGGGTCGCATGGCTGAAAAAAAATATTTATAGTAGATAGACAGATCAAACGAAATGTTCTTCTAGTGCAATTGCTTTCTTTCCTTCTCGTCTCCTTTATAAGCCTCTCTGCGCCATGTGAATTGCACAATGTCACAAACTACACTTTCGCGCTACAACGAATGCGCAAGAGCACACAATGTAGAACTAACGATGATTTCCCCCGAGCTTATCACTTCCCAAGAGGAAAAAGTCGAATCGAATAGTTCACAAAGTTCAACCGAGTGGGAGATTTGTGATAATTGATTGCGCATGGGGCAAAAATCATTTCCCTGTGCGATTACGCAAAGGAACGTGCAATTATTTCCCACTCGCTTCCCAACAGGTGGAAATCTGATAGAGAAAAACGTGTTGCGTGTGAGGAAACGGCAACATTCTGGGTAATTGGCTAGTTCCATTCGGATACAATGACTGCCGATGACTTCGCTCTACTCAAATACGATACGATACTGATGATGTAAGTGCATACCTTTTTGCATACTTTTTTTTTGCAACTTACAAATTGAAGATGGATGAGATTCGTGGAATTTGTAAGCGTTATCGTATTCTTCATAACGTGTTACGCCATTCACGTAATGTTCTTTCCTTTCATTATTCATTGTACGTTTTCCAAAAAAAATTATTTATCAGGCTCATTCGCACAATTCTGTCGGTGTGTACAAGTATTGTCTGTACCAGATCATATTTTGGCCCTTTTTATCGCAAGCTGTCTTGATCTTTGGACCTGTTCTTGTGTTTCCCATCATAGGTATGGCAAAGGGAACGATGGAGATATGTGGAGGATTTTAGGGGTGTATCACTACATTGATTTCACTGACAGCCCCGCCGTCGTTCACGGAATTTTGGTAAGTGAGATACAATCATCATTGCAATGAATTCCTTACAGAGTGTTTGGGCGCTGATTTGCTGTTTCGATATCCAATCAATCCTGGATGGTTTCACATTTCGACTTCGAGTTATTCTTCATGCTTTTCATCCTAATCTTGCAAATAAGTATTTCTGGGTATGCAAATCCTAGAAAGAAAGAATATTGTTCGTCATACAGATCACTGTAGTCGCTCTTCTCAAAGTGACAGCGATAGTGTTTTGTGTGTTCTTTATCGCTCCTATTGGAAAATATCTGAACCGAATCGACATGAGAACTGACTTGATCGAAGTAATTTGACCGTCTCAATTTGATTCCCTTCGATATGTTCTCAGTGCTATCCAAGCGTCGTCGATACTTTCGACAGCTACAAGTCGTTCGTTGTTTATGATATCGAGGCACTCACAGGTGATTTTCACTTCCGCTTCCTTTCCGTGTTACGTACAACTAATTTATTTTATAAATCAACGTTATTTTAGGATTCAAACAGTGCATTGTCATCATGTCCATTTTCATGGGAGTATTTTGCATTTACGGAGGCAGCATCGTCCTAGCAATATTCATGTTAGCTTGCCGAAACATTCAAAACTTGTTATTTCTCATTGTTTTCTCAGAATTCTTTACCTACATAGAGCAAATATGAGTGAATCTACACGGCGACTGCATGCTAGATTCGTGACGCAACTTAGTGTTCAGGTACCTCTGGCGTGATTGCATCTTGTTTATTTTGATGTTATGTAACAGGGGTCAGTTCCATTCGTAGTGATGATTTGCCCATTGATTGCAATACTCGCGCTCACTCTGATGAAGTTTCAGTTTGTGTCAAATTGTTAGTTTTTCATTCTTCTCAGAATATACAGCATTTTCCGATCAATGATACGAATTCAGCTGCCGGATATGCGATTACCGTATTTCTAATCATGCACAGTCCTCTGACGTCGCTAACGACGATTTTCATCTACGACTCCTATCGGAAAGTAATGCTCTCATGTTTTCGCTAATCATCGAAATTGAGGGAGTTATCGGATTCATCAACAAAAAGATTCTCTGTCGCACTTCGGTTCATGTACAAATCAATGCATCCGTCTCTAATGTCGTTAGTGCCATGGAGAAAAGGCATGATGAGTGATAAATATGATCCTTTTCTGTGCAGAAGATCACATTTTTATTGCATGATATATTTTTAATTGGTGAATAAACGAAAAATGAAAAAAAAATCAGCTGGTGTCTTCAGCAATAATTATATGGCCTTCAAGACTAGAGAGAGTTAGCGAGGAAAGGATGAAGCGTAAGGGAAGAGATGTAAATTATGGGTGTTTTTACCACATGAACTTGCCAGCTGACACTGAAAGTTTTTGTCTGCCACTGAAGCGGAGAGTATTCTACATGCCTGCAAGCGACATGGTTCTTCTCAAATATGATCTGGCTCTAATGATGTGAGCGAATCAACTTCTCATCGTGCTATTCCAACAGTTAAAAATATTTTCCAGATTGATGCGTACCATTGAGGCGTTGACAGTTATCGTTTTCATATTCACTATTTGCATCGTTTATGTAGTGTTATCTTTCCGACAAATGCTTAATGAATTTGTTTGGTAGGCTAACAGCAATCACTCGGTTGGATTGTACAAGTATTGTCTCTACCAAATTGTTGCATGGCCATTCATTTCTCATGTCATTATAATATTTGGTCCTGTAATTGTCTTGCCAATTTTAGGTATTCTAAAACAATAACTCTCGTTAAATTCGCTTTACAGGTTTTTATCATTACATTGATTTCACGGACAATCTCATTATTGTTCATGGCGGTTTGGTATGATATTTAGACAAAACATAATATATCTCCACGAAAGCTTTGCGTATTTTATCAATTTTAAAGACCGGCTGGCTTCTCATTTGCTCCTTCGATATTCAATCAATTATGGATGGCTTCACTTATCGACTGCGAGTTTTACTGCAAGCCTTCTATCCGAGTCTGGCTTGCAAACCTTTTTGGGTATGTGACTATCTGGACAAATAAGTAAACGAACAATTCAGATCATCATTGCACTAGTGCCCAAAGTGACCTCAACAATATTTTGCCTATGTTTCTTTTTGTTCATCGGACAACGCCTGAAAAGAGATGACATGCGAATCTATTTGATAAAAGTTGGTTGAATAACGTCATGACATTGTGAAATAAATCAGTATCATTCAGAACTATCCAAACGCTGTGCCCACCTTCGACAACTACAAATCGTTCATTGTGTACGATATCAAGCAACTGGCAGGTTGACTAGGGCACGTTATCCTGTTTATCAGTCACAACTCAGGTTTCAAAGACTTCATGCTGATTAGTGCCGTAGTAATGTGCACAGTTTGCTCATTTGGAGTGGGAATCGTACTGACTACGTTCAAGTGAAACCAAATTCGGCTTATTCGTTATGGAATCGCAAATTACAGAGTGCTACACCTTCATCGGGGCAGAATGAGTTTCTCGACGCGACGATTGCATGCACGTCTCATCACGCAACTTACCGTGCAGGTAATAATAAATAATTGCTTTTATTGTCCAAATTATAACAGGCGTTAGTCCCATTCATCGTTCTCATATGCCCGTTGTTTGCGCTGCTAACGCTCACACTGTTCGAATTTCAGTTCCAGTCGAATCGTGAGTTCTTTTTCAATTTTCAATTTTCAAAAATTTTGAAAGTTGGAGTTACTTTTTCTCATCGTAATTTCAAGTTTCGATGATACGTAACAGGCAAAAAAGCCCCTGTTGCGAATTAGTCACAAATAAACAACAAGGCAAAGCTGAAAATTGCAGTTGCTGGATATATAATTACCATAATTCTGATGACACATAGTCCAGTGACATCGATTATGACCATTGCTCTCTACGATCCTTATCGGAAGGTTATACATAGTACACATGCTTGTCAAACTAACTAACCATAATTCAGGCAGCAGTTCAGCTCTTCTATACTGTCATTCTGCGCCGCTCCAGTATTAATCGCCGAAGAAACAACGCTTCAGTTTCAAACGTTGTTAGCGCAATAGAAATGAAGCAAGTTCCCTGATAAACGTGATCACAGTTGTTTTTATGATTTCTTTTTTATATGTTTAAGAGACCTTCTCCGTAAGAAGTTACCATTTGACCCTGCCCCCGGACATTCAACTAGGAAAGGGATTCAGATCTCCATACGAGTGTGGTGAGTGTGTGTCATGACCTTGTTTACAAAACTACCGTAATCGAGGTCTTCCGCACACAACGTGGCTCGCCAGGTGCGCGCGAAGTTCAAAAAAGCTATTTTCATAATTTCTCAACCGAACAAGCTAGAGTAAAAAATTTTTTTGCAATGTATTAGTCATGTCATATGTGCAAAATTTCAACAGAAAAGTTTGCTCCACTTCGATTCTTAAGGGCACTTTTTGATATCAAAAAGCACTTTTTCGTCCATTACTGAGGCATAGCGAAAAAACGTAGCGTAGCACCTAGTGTGGAATGTGCTTCCACTCTTCCCGAACAACTTCTACAACATTTGAAAGAAATCGGTTTTACTCCTAGAGGCGCTTTTTTATCATGAAGCTTGTCAACCTTGGCTTTTCAAAAAGTGATAGTTCGGCTTTGACTTGAATTAGTCATCAGCTGGTAGCACCCTTGCTGGTGAGTGCAAATACTAACATCATGGAGTGGTTAAAGGTCTTTGGATTTTTTGAGAAAAAAATTTCGACGGCGATGACCATGACCCGGGGGTCATGGTGTCGAGGTGGCTTACCACCCATGACCCCCGGGTCATGGTCCAAGATCGATTTTTTGTCCAATGGCTATATGGCAAAATTTTGGGGTATTTAGTGTATTAAAGGGTAGTGGAGTACTGCAGTACACATTTGGATACTTATCATCACTTCGACCAAAAGCGAGTTTTGGACCATGACCCGGGGGTCATGGGTGGTAAGCCACCTCGACACCATGACCCCCGGGTCATGGTCATCGCCGTCGAAATTTTTTTCTCAAAAAATCCAAAGACCTTTAACCACTCCATGATGTTAGTATTTACACTCACCAGCAAGGGTGCTACCAGCTGATGACTAATTCAAGTCAAAAGCCGAACTATCATTTTTTGAAAAGCCAAGGTTGACAAGCTTCATGATAAAAAAGCGCCTCTAGGAGTAAAACCGATTTCTTTCAAATGTTGTAGAAGTTGTTCGGGAAGAGTGGAAGCACATTCCACACTAGGTGCTACGCTACGTTTTTTCGCTATGCCTCAGTAATGGACGAAAAAGTGCTTTTTGATATCAAAAAGTGCCCTTAAGAATCGAAGTGGAGCAAATTTTTCTGTTGAAATTTTGCACATATAACATGACTAATACATTGCAAAAAAAATTTTGACTCTAGCTTGTTCGGTTGAGAAATTATGAAAATAGCTTTTTTGAACTTCGCGCGCACCTGGCGAGCCACGTTGTGTGCGGAAGACCTCGATTACGGTAGTTTTGTAAACAAGGTCATGACACCCACTTACCACACTCGTATGGAGATCTGAATCCCTTTCCTAGTTGAATGTCCGGAGGATGATGACTTTTTACTGAGAAGGTCTCTTAATTAGTCAATGTTGCATAAAGAATATTTTTCTGATAACTGGGCAAATGCTCACTCGTCACTTTTGTATTCGATAGAGAAAAAGTGTGGAGCGAAAGAGCACACGAAGGAGAAATTTGTGGGTATGCAGAACCATCAATTACATACATTCGCAATATTTTTGTGCGAACTTTTTCAACAGTAAGCTCTCAAACGTTACACAAATGGTCGCCAGCGATCTGTCTCTGCTAACGAACGACGCTTCTCTCATGGTGTACGTTCTTCCGTCTTCATTCTAGAAAGTAAAATTTATTCCAGATTCATTCGGTTTATGCAACTCACCAACACATTCATCTTTTTCATCACCATTCGAATCATACAAGTATATCTCTTCGATTGAAATGCGTTGTAATACCACCAATGCACAGATCCACAGCACTCGCTCGGTCGGAATGTACAAGTATTGTTTGTATCAAATCGTTCTATGGCCATCTATATCTCAATTATGCACCATTCTCGGACCCATTTTCGTCTTGCCAGTCATAGGTTTGCGAGTAGATCATGGTACGAATAGCTACTTCTTTCAGGAGCGTATCACTACATAGATTTCACTGACAATCCTGGTGTGGTTCACGGCATTTTGGTAGGAGCTGCTACCTTCAACATATTTTTGTTAATAATTAAAAATTTCAGTGTGTCTGGATTATCATGTGCTCATTCGATATCGCTTCGATACTTGACGGATTCAATTTTCGATTACGAATTCTTCTTCTCTCATCGCACCCCAGATTTGCCTTCAAACCTTATTGGGTAGGTAAAACAGTAACCACACTGAACAGGAATATCACTTTTGTAGATCTTCACATACTTCAGTTCCAAAGTGGTGGCAACAATATTTGTTGTATTTTGGATTGCTCCTATTGGACAATATCTGAACAGAGACGAAATGAGGGAATATTTAGTTGATGTGAGCTAATTGACAATGCTGATTGGCTGAATACACTTCAAAATATTTCAGCGCTATCCCAAAGTCATTCGCACATTTGATGCCTACAAAACATTTGTCGTGTACAATGTCAAAGAACTGCCCGGTAAATTGGTGGGAATGGAATATTGCAAGATTTTCAATTGTAAGGTTTCTGGGAAGCCATGTTCATTCTTTTGATCGTCGTAGTTCTCGTCTTCTGCTATGGAATATCAGTTGTTATCGCCATTTTCAAGTGATTTTTCTCTGATTATTATGATGGACTAGAATATATTCCAGACTTTTGCACAACAAACGGAGCAAAATGAGCATTGGTACACAACGAATGCATACTCGATTTCTATCACAATTGAGTACACAAGTATGCTACTTTTTAAATTATCTTATATTTGCATTATTTAGGCGTGCGTACCATTCTTCATTCTACTTTGTCCGCTATTCGCGTTGGTTATTCTGACTCTATTCGAGTTTCAGTTTCAGTCTAACGGTGCGTTTTTATGCGAGTAAAAAAGACATCATAGGCCGAATTACGTGACTTTAGTCCTTTTCCAAATTGTAAGTTGCAAGAGGGAAAACAGAATAGATTATGGGTTGAGTTTACAGAAGCGTGAACATAAATTTCAAAGAGGAAACTATTTTCTCTTAAATTTGTTTATTATCTGCAGCTCCTGGCTATGCGATAACCATCTTTCTCATTATGCATGCTCCCATCACATCGCTGCTCACGCTGTATCTATACACTCCCTACAGAAAAGTGGGCGAATAATGGATTTTTCTCACGAAACATTGCAAACAGGCAATACTCAACTACTGGAACGAACGGATACTCCGCCGCCGTCGAGTGGAACATACGAACAACTACTCTTTGTCGAACGCCAATTTTGTGACGGTGTCCTCGAAAAGAAAGATGTGATTGTTCAAGTTCTATAGTGAACATGCAATACAAAAAAGTTTATCGATCTATTAATAATTCATTTTGATCATCTCCGACAGCTTGAAAGTGATCGCTGCCATGCAGCGAGAATTCTGCAGATTACAAATTATGATTTCGAAAGGTGAAAATGCCAAACTTTGCTCCGTTGTTCTTGAGCACTGAGTTAATGATGGGAGAGACTTTCGTGGGCGGGTAATTGCCGATCAGAGAAGGAAGCGTCTGAATTTGTCATTTCCCCTTTCCCCCCCCCCCCATGTTTTGCTAGAGTAAAGGGAACTGAAGCAACCTTTATGAACAATCGGTCCTCCTTTCCGTGCCAATCGTTGCCCACAACCAGCGTATCAGCAAAGTTGACAAAGGAGAAGTTGGGACCGGACTCGGGCCAGCCCGTCTGGCTGCAATCCTAATCACGTTCGCATCACTACCGAAGCTTGCATTGAACGGTCAACTTTCGAACGACTTACCCAGTTTTAGCAAAATTGGTCCAAGCGAGGCCCATATTATTTGCTACGGCCAGATCGGCCGGTTTGATTGTGCTCGAATTGGCAGCCGATTGCCAGTTGGCCGACGTGAACCATAGGTAGCAGATCTCGGCAAAGTGAGGAATAGCTGCAATAACATTCATGATATTTATCTGCGCATGTAAACTATGTGTTGGGTAATGGTCGTGAAATATGGTATTGGGCACATAAAACGACACGAAGCTTACGATTGTATCCAGTCGTCGAGCTAATCGGTCCACAGATACGCGCTTCGTACGTGAACGTCGTCAGATATGTTCGACTGCCACTCGCATTTAGCCTAAATTTCCTTTCAAATTAAGATTTATGTGAACTAAAAAAGTACCAATTCGCGTCCTGCCGCATCTGTCGCTGGAACTGCACACCGGAGAACGCCTGAACTATTTCAAAAAATAATATTTCTAGAGTTTTGAAGATTTGGAGACACTTTGGAAAAGAGATTTAGCAGATAAGGGTACCGGAAAAATGGTTCCGCAAATCGCACCTCCACGGCGAGTCGATACCACCCGAGATTGTCGTTTGCGGCGAGTTGACGCGTTTGATATGTCTGCACAACGAGCGATACAACCCCATCGAGTTGCCCCTGCAAGAATCTCATATTCGAATAATCAATAAACTCAGCTAATTTACGTCAGTGAGATATCCGTAGCCTCTGCGAATGAAAGTATCTCGAATGATCCCCGGGCCTTGCGCGGAGACGTTACCAGAGAAGAACGGAGCGCCTTGGAGAAATATTTCCACGATTTGCGTAATATTTCTACGGCAGATTAGTCGACAACAACGCGAAGGTGATCTTTTATATTTTTTGGTTGAAATTACTAATAATAAACTGAACAACGCGTGCTCGTCTCTAGTGTCCAACAGAAGCGCATCATAACGAGGTCGGGACATGGCCAGCACCTGAAATCAAAATAGAATTACAGAGATCAAAGAACATCGGAACCTCCGGATGGCTCCGTCTAAACATGGCTCCGTCTCTCGCTGGGTTCCAGTTGACGCTGATCGCGAATACTCCGGTACCCGGAGGCGGAAGAGGGGCCTGTAATGATCTAACTATCGGTATTTCGGATTGATTTCAGATAGAGGACAAATGGGCGTACATCAACCAGGCTTGCTACTGTCATATTGGCCAGGCACGTTTGCAGGGTCCTTCTGGCATCGCGGTTCGTGATCGGATCGGCAGTGACATTGCACCACTGAAACATCATATTTGCTACTAAGATGGAGCCATATGTGTTGCGGAAGGTCAATGCAAAACTAGATATTACTCATGTCCAATCCCGACAGATTTCCGTAATTATTTTGTAAAAAAAGAAGTATTTGGACGGCACTTACCCTGGCCGCTCGATCCCTCTCGATCGCTCCTCGCACATCGTTCGGCGACTGGAACAGCACTTGGATCGAACCCGATTGAGGGATGATTCGGTGGAACAGGCCTTCAAGAAAGCCAGCTATCGATCATGGCCTGATAAGTGTAGTACCTCGAGCGAGAGGCGACAGGGACAGTGCAGAGACGGAGACTCCGCCGGCACTTTCACCGAAGATTGTTACCCTGAATTGTTTTGCTTCAGAGAACGAATGATAAGAGTGGAAAGGAGAAGGAAACATTCATTGTCAACCATCACTCACATGCCCGGATTGCCTCCAAATGCTGCGATTTCCTGTTGTACCCATCTCAGCGCCATGATCTGATCGTAGAGACCGCGATTGGGCGGGAACTCTTCAGTGTATGTTGTGAAGAATCCTGCAATATCCTTTAGTTGATGGTCGATTCCTACTCTCATTTCGAGCTGAAACAATCGTACCAAAAGGTCCAAGGCGGTACTGCACCGTGACAACCACGACACCATTCGAGACAAGATTACGAACGGCTCCCTGAATATGGATCTTTGATCTCTAACATTCTCCTGGCCTACCTGATAATCGTACTCGTTCGCTCCACCAATCTCGAAGGCGCCTCCATGAATCCAGAACATTACAGGGTAGGCTCGAGGCACGGCCGTCTGAATTCATCATTACGGGTTACATCACGTTTCTTTGTGTGAATTTGGTTTAAACCATCAGTTTCTCATGACATAGTGGTTTCCTTCTTTCCAAAATGCGTTTCTATTCATTGCCAAAGTGTAAGGGATTAAACAAACATTGTAAGGGATCGCAAAGATCTTTTTGACAGTTCCGAGCTCAGATGATCCCTTACTGTTGTTGAGCAAATACAATCCAATTGCATCGTTCTGGCCGAGAGCAGCCTACTGAATGAATTTTTCGAAAAGGATCGAACACTATCCTCAAATGCTCTCGTAGTTTATAGATCGAAGAGGGAAAGATCTCAAACTGACGCTGGGAGTGAAAACGTTGAGGTAAAGGCAATCCTCAGCTGATGTTCCTCCCGGGGAGAAGGGAGATTCGGCCTGTGCACATTTTGGTCTGGAATCAACATCACTAATCAATGTCGATTGATTTCCACTAAATTGAAGTCCAGCTCTCCCACTTCTCCCTGGTATCGTCATATGGGTCGAGGTAGCTGAAATGCATGGATTGTAATACCACGTTCTCCTGCTCCTAGTCCAGTTTATGGACTATGAAATGAGAAACATAACGAATCAACCTGGAATCGAAGAGCTCCGACAGGTGGTTGTGCGTAGGGTATTCCCATGAATATGTTAGCGGCCCCATAGAACAGCTCATTTCGATCGGATCCTACAAGCTTGTAACTTTTTCTCTCCAGATTTACAGAGTGCCAGGCATCCTCCAATCCTCACCATAATCAACACGGAATCCTCTAACGGTGCCTCGACTCGTCCGAACGCGCGTTGTGAACTGTCGCTGCTGGGCTTCTGTGAGGCACAGAAGTGATAGGAGAGCGAGTACCAATCTCATGGTGAAGAGAATTATCCGGGAAGTGCGCGGCGGGTGCAAAAGAGCGCGTATTTACTCTTCAAACTGTTTGCCGTGTAGATGAACACAGTTCGTTCTCTCCCAAGCGTGTCCTCTAACTACACTCCACTCTGATGTCATTTCGGCGTCGATGTTGAGGAGAAGGAAGAAGGACGCATAGCGATGTGGGAACGTTTTGATCTTTCTTAGTTCAATTGTAGAGCGGAAATTTTGTTTGGCTCCCTCATTCAGAGCTTAACGAAAAACAACAACTTCTTTCGATCGTATTTCTTTTGCAGCCAGTAATAGAAAGAACGAAATTAATTGCGTTCGAATCACGAATCCGAACTTGTTTCCTGGTTACTGGACAACAATATATTGGAGTAGGTAACATGTTTCACTTCATTTCCTACACGGCTAAATGTTTTTCAACTGCGATGAAAATTTGAAAAACCCTGAGTGCAGGTATGTTCGCAAATTTTAGCAGTAAATGAATCGTAATTTAGATTTGTTGCTGCAATAGGCAACATTATTCGACTGCGACAGGATTGGAGTGTTTCACTGATCAAAGTTATGATTACGTTTGAAGTGCTGATACTAGTCATAGGACTACTAATATCAACCATTGCGATAAACGTATTTCTTCAGGTTGGTAAACATTTTGGTCATAAATAATCTAACCTTTGCGTTTTGGAAATCGTCTGTTCATTTGAATTTTGCAAAAATTGTAATTGCCTTCACCGCTCATTTTTACGTGTTAGCTGGTTCTCGATTAGGGATTCTCCTATTCGAAACAGAAACATTCGATATGAATGGTATGTGCTTCACTTTTCTGGTGGATTGGGCTTCCTTTCTTTCAGATGGAAATTCGTTGGTTCTAATCGCTGCTTCTACAATGCATATGCAAGAAACTGTTTGTAGCGCAACTCTATTCGTCGGCATGGTCAGAAAATATCCTTGTTTCAAAAATTAACTTTTTTAAAGATCGTCGAGAGGTTATTCGCAACAATTTACATTGACGATTATGAGGTACAAACTCTGAATGATCCAGCAAATGTTTATTTGGTTAGGTACGAAAACGATCTGTCATTTCGAATGTAATAATTCCGTTGGCTGTCTTGAGTAGTGGAGGTCCCGTTCTGCCCTTTCCGCTGGTTATTATATTCTATTATACTTTGATTTATTTCCTCTTTGAAAGGTTTGAGCAATCTTGCGCAAATACTTTACTTTCTCTCATTTCTCCAAGGTTCATTCCTTTCCGCGGGAGTTATTGTGAGTGTTCACCTGGCAGGGAAATTCTACAAACCAAATTCAGATTGCCATTATCATTTTTCGAAAGAATAATGCGTATCTTCACAAAGCTCAGGCGCGATTTGCATACTCGCTTTCGACAAAGTTTCAACTTGCGGAGAACTTCCTCGTTTTTCGAGTTTGTTTCGATCAGATTTCTTCAGATATTTATTTTGTTAACAGGCTCTGGTTTACATAGCAATTATCTTCACTGTTGGAACAATTTCAGGAACTTTTATATTCTGGATTGCTTTTCGATATCATAACAAAGTCTGTTTTTTTTCATTTGCGTTTGTTGAAATGAGTTTGAATAAGTACTAACCATAATTTTTCTATCAGGATGACAATTTCGCAGCATTATTAGCCGAGTTATTCAATTTACTTCACACAATGTGAGAGAATCGGTTTTTTAATGGTCTCATCAATGAATCAACAAAAAACTTGACCGCAATTCGAATGATACAATTCATGTCAGATTAATGCTCGCAATGAACGCCACCTTCTTCCTCTCTCTTCCCACTTGGAAGCGCAAATTTCAGCAAAAATTGAGCCAATGGTAGTCTTCAGTGACTTTTTTACACGTGGGAGGTCTGATTCGTAATTATCGCCCATTTTAGGCTTCCATGCGTGCGTTCGCCTGTTGCCGTCACAGTACTGCAAGTACAAGAGCCGGGCGAGCACTATTTCAATGATCTAGCCTCCTCGTGGAACAGCCACCACGCAATTGCCAATAACAAAATGTGATTGGTCGATCTACGTTCGCGTACTTCCAATCGTGCTAACGGCAACGTCATGCCTAACGTATTTTGTGGAACATAAAAGGTTAAGAACATGACTGGCGAAATACATCATAACAGAACAGTAATTCTAAATCCATGAAAAACAGCTTCATTGAAATTCATTTGAACGATGATCATGGATGCAACAATAAATGTACATATCGTCCAACACAGCGGATGACGTCAGGAAAAATGACTTTTTAGAGACTCACTCAAATTGAATGCGTTTTTTCCAAATTTATAAAGATTGGTCGTGTGGTTGTGTAACTATTCAATTTGAAAAATCAATTTATTTATCTCATGTTCGGACGTAACAAACGTTGTAAGGTTAATTCAATTTCGATCGTGGGCTCGTAAACTCCCACACATCATCATGTAATTTGATTTACTTTTTTCGGAATTGTTTTTCGTTAGAGAACGTTTGCGAGTTTTCACGTGGAATTTCACTGTCTTCTGTCACATGTTTAGGAACTGTAATCAGGATTTTTCGAATTCAGAATGTCAGTAAGTTGTGAGTTGTAGATACGCATCATTGCTGTAATCTCCATATGAATTGTAGGTTTATCGCAGTGATGGGGGACGTCCTCACGCTACCCTCATGGATGCGCGATTTTCTACAAATAATCGATTGCAAGTCGGGGAAACGAGACAAACACTATTTCAGCCTTCCAATCATTCATCCTCCGTCGTCATTCTTCTCAGTTATAAACCAGTAGAAAGAAGTTGGAAATCACTATTTTAGTGGCTTTATTTTAATATCATGGGACAATCGATCTACAACAGACCATGTTGGGAAGCCTAAAAGTTGGTTTTACGTTATTTCAAGTCCAAACATGCATGTTATTGTGGCCAATTCCAACATGTTTTCAACATGATTTATCACATAGGGGGGGGACCCTTACGTGAAAAATCTCGAGCTGAATCATAACAAAAACTAAAGTCAAAATGCTGAAGAAAAATCGTCAAACGGTTGAAAATGAAGAAAAAACGTTATTAGAGGTATCAGAGAACGGAGAACGAAAACTAGTGGGCTAATTAGCCATTTTTGCTTGATTTTCTTCCTTCAGTCGCAGAAATGGAAGCACATGGCCATTTTTAAAATTCTGACAAATTCAAGGTAGTAGTATTTTTTCACGTAGAATCCGAAAATGTTACTTCCAAAATGTTAAGAAAATTGAGAAATATGATTTTCCGTCAATTTATATAAAAAATACGTGTTTTTGGTCCCTCACTATTTTTTCTCGCATTTTCACGAGCTGGGATATCGAAATTCGGAATCTTCGCACCTATTTAGGTTGTTCCCATAAAAAAAAGAACGAATTTGAGACTTTGCGACGAATTTGAGACGATTTTTTCGACCCCCAAAGTGGTAGGTGCTCGTATCCCACCCAAAATCGAACTAGAACCTTAGTTATATATGCCATCACCCTTCCCTATGGGCCATCTCTTCAGAAAAATTTGGACCTGATCGAATTTTTAGACATCCGTGGAACCTTTCCATTCTCTCGTGGAAGGTCTCTTAATTCAATTTCGTACGTGGACTAGAAATCGCCAGTAATTTACATTCTGGGTATCGGAATTTAACTTATTTAATTATTAACTTCGACGAATTGAATTTTTTCCAAGGGTTTTCCAACAATCTCGCGAAACAGATGAATTCCTATGTTTTTGAACTGCAACCACAATTTTACAAATTCTAAATGCCGGTTATTTGCAAAAATTTCTAATATGCTGGAATCGCAGTGTGAACTGTAGGTTTATCGCAGTACTTAGAGATGTTTCAAAACTTAGACCGCACTGGAGCCTATCAATCATTATATGGCCATCGATACCTCGCAAGGAAGGAGGAGGGAAGGAGGCAAGGTACATCACAAGCCTCCTCCCGGCATATTCCTCCCTTCGCACGCACGTACAGTTCGTCAAAGTACAGTTGTATGTGGAATGGAAAATAATATCTCGATAACAAGCTGTCAATGTGGATATCGTTTAATGCAGCGGCAGACGGCTTCCGTATTTTCACTGATTTATTAGCTGAAACCTTTATTTACACTGATTGTTACTTTACTGTATTCGAAATTGACAGATTATTACCAACTTGTAAACTCAAAAATGTTGAAGTATATTCCACTTCCTGTGCTCGTAATATCCCTCGCCACAATTTTCCATTCTCAGATATCGTCAACCGACTTCCTCAATTATTTACCTCGCGGCTCAGAATAAGTATTGACCATTGTTCGCACGTGCGTTGCAAATTGCTCCACAACATGTTTTTGAATTGTCACGAAGATCTTACTAATTCCGAATGCCGGTGTGTTTTTCTAGCGCATGAAAAATATAAAGATCCAAATTTCAGTTACATTGCAGTAGTTGGGGACGTTTCAAAACTAAAATTTGACTGGAGCGTATCCATCATCAAAATCACGTTCGCTGTCGAAATTCTTATTTTACTTATAGGACTAATATTTTCTACGGTTGCGATAAATGTATTTGTGAAGGTTTGCACATTATTATATTTTTTCCAACATGATGAAAAATAATCAGAGCTCGGCAATTCACTTGAATTTTACAAGGATTGTTATTGCGTTTACTTCGAATTTTTACATCCAAGTTTTTTGCCGAGTTGTGCTTATGCTATTTGAAATTGGATATTTTGATATGCAAGGTACATAGTCAGTAAATAAAGATTAAAATATTTTATTTGGTATAGCTAGAAAATGAAAAGGCTTTTCAGCTTCGGAAAATTTACTAGTGCTTCTGATCACTTCTATTTTTCACATTTGTGAACTTGCATGTGGCATATCCTACTTTTTCGGATTTGTGAGTTTGTGAAAATTACCAAAATAAATTGTCATTCAGATTATTGAAAGAACCTTTGCTACAATTTTTGTTGAGAACTATGAGGTTTAAATATTCTCAATATAATCGTTGAATTAATTCTAGTTGCGCGAAATGTCATACATTTCTACAGTTCTCATTGCTCTTGGGAATTTACTAAGCCTACTCATCGCAACTGCATTATCAATTGGTCGAAACCATTCAACGTTTTCGTCGATTTACATTTCTTTTCAGGAATTTTGCTTGCTAATATCTTGGAAATAATTATGCTGCTTGCCGTTGTTTTGCTTGTGCTGATCTTGGCTGGAGTCATAGTTTGTCGCGATCATGATATACTTTCTACTATCATTACTCGAGATTTCAATCTACATTTATGTAAAGAACAAATCATATTACGAAAATGCTCAAAAGAGACTTGCTAGTACTCTATCTACAAAATTCCAACTCGCTGAGAATTTCCGTATATTTAAAGTTAGTTTTTACCATTTAAGTCAAATTTACAAAATTTGTGATAGGCGCTATTCTACATTGCAATTAATTTCGGACTCGTCGCTTCTTCGGGACATGTAATTCTCCATCTTGTGTTCCGATACCAAAACAAAGTGAGTCGAGATATTCCTGCTTAATTCTAAGTTGAATATTAAGGATGAAAATCTGACTGCATTGTTTTCTGAATTATTCAACTTGCAGCATACGATGTGAGAATATTACGAAGTTTCCGGTTTTTCAAAATAGTGTTTAGAGCAATGGTGGTGATGAATGTCACATTCATTTTCTCGGTACCCGCTTGGAGACAAGATTTTCACCAGATAATAAGTCGACTGTATGTCTGGAATGCGATATTATACTAAAAGTAATTTCAGCCTTCCATGTATCCCTCCTCCGACTTCAATTGTACTTGTAGTAAAGCAAGAACAAAATGAAGGAGATCGCTATTTCAATGATCTCATTAGATCATGGGACAATCGACTGCCTGTCATCAAACGAACATGAAAAGATCATAAAGTATTCTCTCATTAATGAACATTGCGTAATACAATACATCAATCGATACAAAACAACGAACAATTTCATAAATTTCAATTTGTGTATCGTTGTAGCTCGTTTAGTAAGAGCTTTAAAAAATCACTAAACCGGAAAGATGTCGTATGCTAACCGTATGGGTGGAATAAAGCTAAAATACAATTTTGTTTTGACCATTTTTGACTATGAAGACTTCGTGGAATGGGTAGAATATCGATAATTTTCAAACTGAAAGCAAATGTATTTACAGTTTGTCTGAAACCTATTGTTGTCTCCTTGAAATACAACTTAGACATGACAACTTAGACTTGATGAATTTTTAACCTCGTTAATTTAACCTCACACGTTGACGTACAAGTAGTCTCCCATTTTCAGATATCCATTCTCAGATTTCAGTCTACTTCCTCAATTATTTACCTCGCCACTGTTCACTATCATTCGATAAGCTGGAACGAGCGTTACAACATTTTTAAATATGTTCTTGAATTGTAACCATAATCTTAGTAACTCTGAATGTCGGTTTGTTTTATTTCCCATCTCTTAATAAAAAGAAATTGTAGTTTTATTGCGGTCGTTGGAGACATTTCAAAACTTAAACATGGCTGGAGCGTATCAATCATTGAGATTTTGTTCGCCCTCGAAATTCTTGTTTTATTTGTAGGGCTAATATTTTCTACTGTTGCTATACCTATATTTGCAAAGGTTTGTTATTAATTTCAACGAATTGAATACAGTTTACAATTTTCAGAGTTCAGCTGTACACTTAAATTTTACAAGGATTGGTATTGCATTCACTTCAAACTTTTACATTCTTCCTATTAGCCGAGTTATGCTAATGCTATTTGAAATAGGATATTTAGATATGCACGGTGCATAGTTCAGAAAATAATATTTTGATAATATACTTCAGACATGAAAAATTATGGTGTGCTCCTTATTGCTTCTATTTTACACGTTCATGAAATTGGATGTGGCATAAACTACTTTTTTGAATTTGAAAGTTTGTGAAAAAATGAAAATAAAATGCCTTCCTTTGCCACTATTTTCATTGAAGACTATGAGGTTTACAAATGCTAAATGTTATCGTTAAATTTATTTTAGTTGCGCAAAATGTCATACGTATCTTCAGTTATACTCGTTCTTGGGAATTTCCAATGCTTACTTACTGCAACTGCATTATCAATTGGTACAAAAATTTGACATTTTTGTCGCTTTACTCTGCTTTGTACAGGAATATTCAGTAATATTCTGGAAACCATTATGCTTCTTGCCGCTATTTTACTTGTACTGATCTTGGCTGGAGTCATGGTTTGAGAAGTTCTACATTTTTTCATATTGACCTGATTTAGATTTCTATCTACATTTATCAAACGAACAAATCGTATTATGAAAATTCGCAAAAGAATAGCTTTTTCTCTATCTACAAAATTCCAACTCGCTGAGAACTTTCGTGTGCTTAGAGTAAGTTTTTCTCTTCCGAACCGGTGACAGTTTTCATAATATTAGGCGATGATCTATATTGCAATTACTTTCGGAATCGTGTCTTCTTCTGGATATTTCATCCTTCATCCGCTTTTTACTACATCGGCAAAGTTAGTGGATAGTTTATTGTACATTATCCGTTTATATTTCAGGATGATAATCTGAATGCGTTATTTTCTGCATTATTCAACTTGCAGCATACAATGTGAGATATTTTGCCAAGCTACCGATTTCGCAAGATTGTGTTCAGCGCAGCAGTTGTAATGAATGCCACATTCGTTTTCTCGTTACCCGCATGGTGACGAGATTTTCATCAAATAATAAGTCGATTGTAAGTCAGAAATGCGAGATAATACTAATACTAATTTTAGCCTTCCTTGTATCCCTCCTCCATCGTCACTTATTCCAGTTATAAAGAAGGAGAAAGATGACGGAGATCACTATTTCAATGACCTCATTGGATCATGGGACAATCGACTACCTGTCAACAAACGACCCTGAAAATTGCATGAACTTGCTCGATGTACAATGTTAAGCTCTGCGCAGTACAACAAATATTTGTATCACTATTGCTCGTGATTTATACACTAGAATAAAGGAACAGTTTTATTGTATTCTTCGGGCGAATCCGTAGTTAGGGAAGGGGCGGAACGTAGAACGGGAAAATTGAATTATTTGCTATTACTTGCTAGTACATTCAACGAAGTTACAACCTTTATCGAATTTACAACTACATAATTCGCACGATAAATCACTTTTTCTTTATTTCACACGTTTGTAATCATGCATTTTCAATTTCCGGTAAACGTCATTCAAAACATTACGTAGAATTATCATACACGATCAATGATTTTTGATTTTTTCTTGACCAAATTATTCTCGCATCATATTTTTTTCTTCATTTTTGCAAGTTGTTATATTTTCAATTTTTTTTTCGAATCGAATTTATTGCTCTGGCTAGACATTGCTAATTAATTCAGGAATTTTAAAAAAAATTGTAAACGGCCACCAACATTTTGGGAAGTAGTAAACCGAACCGTTTGACTATGGGATGTGTTCAGGTGTCCTCAAATTGAACACTTGAGCAAGAGATTGCTACAACTCATTTGCATAATATTGTTAATAATTGAGAAAAACTTAAAAACACCCAGTTGGATGGAAGAGTTTTTGAATAATAAGGAAGAATGTAAACACTTTTGCCCATTCTCGACTGGAAAGTGGTCCTGAATAAATTTGTCATCGATAGGAATCAACTCTTCCTTAGGTTTCCATACTCATTCACCGGGTACGACCGCTCAAAGATTTTAATTTTATAATCTTTGATTCTTTTATGCTCGCTCTCTTGAAAACAGACTGTGAAAACAGTTGCTTTAAAATAGAGTCAAATAAATTTCGAAATAATATTCTGTTCCAAATATTTAATTTAATTGCGTATTTTTTGTGTGTGTACATGAACATTCGGAGAAAGGCTTCGGGAAATGTTTCAATTATATGATCCATTATCCCTGATTCAGAACTTTTCTTTACTGCCGAGTGTCTAGGTCGAGCATTTCGATAATTGTAACTCATTTACCCTGTTTACCAGTATCGTGACGTTTAAAGCGAAAACCTATCCAGAAAGGCTTGCTTCGCTCGTACAATGTTTCTAAATTGCGATGATAATCTGACAAATGCGGACTGCCGGTGAGTCATTTATCAACATTTCAGAATCACATGCTATAGTTTGCAGATTTATTTTACTGGCTGATTGGAACGACGATAGTTCCACGTGGAAATCTATTCTCATGTGGTCTATGATTGTGCTAGAAATAATAGCTCTTCTGCTAGGATTTACAGTTACCACATTGACCATAATCGTGGTGGCAACAGTAAGAAATGGAACAAGCGAATTGTTGAAAGAGATTTGAGTTGAGTTTCAGCGATCTGCAATTCATCCCAATTTCGCTCGAATTGTGATCGTTTTCTCTTCCCATTTTTACGTGCTTTTCGCAAGTAGAATCGTACTTTTGTTATTTCAAGTGGGAATTCTTGATGCCAATGGTCGGAATATTTTTCTTTATCCTAGAGATACAATTTGTTTTCAGATCCATCGTTAGTCCACGTCCTTGTAATTTCATCTATCGCACACTTTCACGAACTCGGGAACGCTATTATGCTGTTCGCCGGATTCGTAAGCTTATTTGGCGTCTTCGTTTCTGAGTATCAACCATTCAGGTTATTGAACGCACTTTCGCTACAATTTACATCAACGATTATGAGGTTTGCTTGCGTTAGGCAGATTATAGGCAGATTAAAATTGTTCATTGCAGACTAGAAAACGCAGTTATATTTCTACAGTGATAATTTTGGTCGTTGTTCCGGGAAGCATCTCGAATGCATACGCAGTAACATACGGTTTGCCCTCTCTCCTCAAATTCCATTTTCAAGCTTGTCATTTCAGGTATCGTTATTGATATTTTGCACACAGCCCTGCTTATCGGTATGCTCGCGTCATTATTGATAGCAACCGGCGTTATTGTTAGTTTCCATACAAATTAAAGCAACTAATATCTTAATTTAGATTGCCGCAGTGATTTATCGAATGAACAAACTTCATCTCGAAAAGTCCAAATCGACAATCAAATATTCACTATCCACAAAGTTTCAACTTATCGAGAACTTTCGCGTTTTTGAAGTAAGTGGTTAATGTAATTGTTTACTGATCAAATTTTCTCGTCTAGACTCTACTGAACATTGTAATTATTTTCGCTATTTCGTCTTTCATAGGATCATCGGCATTTCAACTGCATCTTTATTATTATTACAAGGTTAGAAATATATTATTGACAATTGCAAACACGCTGTTTAGGATGAAGCTCTTTCTTCACTGTTCAGTGAACTTTTTGATTTAGCCCATTCCATGTAAGTTTTCGATTTAATTCATTTTTGCAACCATTTCTTATTTTCAAAACCTCATAAATCGAATTTCAGAGGCAATCCGTGTTGCATTGCTATGTTCGTTCTTTCGCAACCGACATGGAGATTCGATTTTCAACTGAGATTAAGCCGACTGTGAGTTGTTTTCCCATTTCAAAGCTGGATCTCGGATATGAGCATGCAAAAAATAGTGAACTCGATCCTTTTCAGAATACGCTTCATCCCTGCTCCGACAGCAGCCAAAATTTCAATTATGGTTTCTGAATCGTACTTCAATGATCTAATTGGGTCATGGAATAAGCAGATTACTGTCCGTAATAAAGTATAATTTTGAAACTTATCTACATGATACGACGGCAATACAAAGTTGGCCTTCGAGTTCAATACGAATAACATTAAATTTTACTAAAGCGCTAATCAGCGCTATAGCTCATATGATGCCGTTAAAGATCTCGTTAGTTCATCGAATAAGGATCAATTATCTGAGATTGAGAAAGTCCAACATATCTTCACCCGGCAAGTCTTCTATCGCTGTTTTCCTTCTCCCGACTACCCCCTATCCCTCCCCTCATACCCCGATCGTCTAAAAATACTTGGCCTGCGCGCACTTACCGAGAGGAGAGTCATAGGTGATCTTTGTTTGACTCATTTGATTATGTCTGGAAACACAATTATTCCTCGTTCTTTATTCTATGTATACAAGCCACAACGCGACAGAACTTCTTCCTTCGGAATCAACAAAGAGCTCACCACGAGCACTCCACGATACCATTCATTTCCACTCAGAACAGCACGTTGGTACTCCCAACTCCCTATCACAATACGCACTGCCCCAAATATCCGAGTTTTTAAGCGTAGACTTGCTGCACACCCCATTATCGCCGATCTTTCCAAACTCCCCTAATACAGGATACCCCCCCCCACCCCCACTTCCAGTTATATCAACCTCATATGTACCATTAATATCGTCGCGCCTCGGGCGTAGATAAATTAATTAAGATATATAAAAATTCTAAATGACTGTCGTTTAAAATCATATGGCATGTTGAAGAGCTCACAAATGAAAGGATCAATTAAATATTAATCTTAAGAGCCAACACTGAATTCAGAGAAAAAAGAAAAACTCTTCTACTTCACTGCATAATTTTGCCACCAATCTTCTTGCTCGGATATCGATTTTGAGAGCAACTGTACACTGAATTTTTAAAAAAAAAGAAGTCCGTTGTGGAAACTGCATGGCACCGTAGACTTTGATATTTCAGAAGCTATTGTTATTCTCTCAAATTCCAATATACTGAGAAAACAAGAGAAGAAATGAGCGATTTCCTAGCAACCATCCCTTTTCTCAATGCTGTCCCAATCTCACTTCCGGTTTCACTGATATTTAGTGCTACTGAAAGTGTAGCTCCCATCTGATCTACTTTACATTCCATCCAATGGATCTCTCCAAACTCGTAGTCTTCGCTTCTTCCATGGCAATCGCTTTGCCCGTGTATTATCTCGCAGCGCGATGCGTAATCGTTCTGAGGAGACATCGATACTGGCGCAATCCATTCTGCAAGATATTCATTGTCACTCTCATCCTGGTAAGCAGTTGGAGGGTTCACTTACCTATAATTATCCACTGCACTCGCTTTCGGGTCATACTGAAAGATGCCCTTTTTCATGCATTTCAGAATTTGGTCATCTACGCGCTTCTTGCAATTCATCTCTACATGCCAGGACTGGGCTGGCTGGGAGGATATTGCATCAAAGTTTCCGGAACCCGATTTCTCAGCACCGAAATGTGGATCACAAAGTGACTTTTGGAATTTGAACGGTATAATATTTTGAAATTCAGCACGGGCGTCTTTGCTTCTCATTGTTTGAACATTCTGCAGTCTCTGAATCGATTCACGTCGTTGACCCTCTCGAGATCGAAGAATAGACGGGTTAACATTCAAGATTGAACTTTGATCTTTGTCTCATTTCAGTTCTGGAGATTTGGCACACTGTTTTGCTTCGGAGCCATCGGCGTAATTTGTCCTCTGATTCACATTGAGCTTCTGCTGGGCACAACGTAGTTACCTATATTTTTTGTCTACTTCAAAATATTTTCAGTACCTACCATCCGGTTACACTAGCTGCTAACTTCACAGTGTACTACATAACGAGTTCGTACGATTTCGTGGTGAGCCCTTCTCAATCTGTGAATCTGGACATGGATATCCCTGACAACAATTGATGAAAATAAGAAATAGGGAGAACAAGACCTCTGCCTAGCAATACGTGGGCGATAACAGAATTGAGAGTGTTCTTGTGAGAATATCCGGGAAATGAGATTCAAAATATATCTCATAAAAAATTAATTTTGCTGCTTCTCAAAGTTTATTGGCAGAGTGCAGTGTACATCACTTTCGTCCTCTACGCCATCGACATCCTCATTAACATCGTCGTCTTCTACAAGTTCATGAAGGCACGCAAAGACAGATGGACGAGTAGCTCTCTCGAGTAAGCGATTTACCCTAACCAAAAATAAATTAGAAAAATATCAGGAAATCCTTGCACATCTACAGCTTTGCCATGTTCTTCGCGGGATTGCTGTGCTGTGGAGTGCAGGTTTGATGTTCTCATTAACTCTTTTGCCCAATTACAACTGTTTCTTATAAAAAAACTCTACAAATCAGTTCGCTCTTCGCTACGGCCCTACAGACACGGACGTCCAACTATTCCTGCACACTTTCTCGAATGTGGTGGGTGATTGGAATTTCAAGAAGCTCCCTTCATAAAGGAAAGTGCCCTATTAGTACGGCCATTTCAGTCAATGAACCTGCTCCTACTCGCTCCCACACTCTTCATTCTCGCATTCACATCCGAAATTCGGCGCCAGGTAGGATTCTTTTTTTCAAACCAAACGATTTTCGATTTCAGGTCTTCACTTGCTGCTACATGCGCTCTCGCAACTTCGAGATCAGCCCGGTTATCTGATCGCTCGATTATACAATAAATAAGCTGATTGAATCGCTTTATCAAATATATCACAACTGTTCGTGTACCCGTTTTGAGTGCGGATGGTAACTCGTCTATTTATGTCGCCTGTAGCCATTGTTTTGATCGTAGAGCTCAGGCAGAGGTTGGATTGTACTTGTAGAGAACGACGGAGAGCACAGCGAAGACCAGGAAAACGATTCCGCCGATGACCGTCACTGCAAATAATAGGGCTTAGATGTATTGAAAATATGCGCCTATTATGAGCCTTTTACATATTTTCGGAACGCGATCATATGAGCTCATTGGAGCATCATTCAGAGCGTCTTCCACTCAACAATTCCACCTGATTTGGTTGCACTCTTATCAGGAATCATTGATCGATCGACCTGTCACGCCATCCAGAGATAAGCCTGCTTAGCCGAGGTTGGATACAAAGATCGCAAAGAGCTACAGTCATGATTGTGAAATACATGGGTAAAATAGATTGCATGACCCAATAAATCCTTACCCATCCTGACAGTGACGTGATTGGCGATGAACTTTCCTCCCAGAACGGCGGCACCCGTGCAGATGGCATGCCCGAGCACACCGCCCGCAAGAACACCGAACACGTTGTCACTCAAATCGTAATCTATTATCTAAAACTCTTTGCGTTCTGGATCCGTATTTTCCACACATTGATGGTTTTCCTGATTCGAAAATATCACGTGCTCTGTTTCCTGTCAAAAGTCACGACCTTTATCCTACTCTTCCCTTGATTGCGTGTAACAGCGAAACATCACATGTCGACACAGTCAAAAATTCACGTTCAAACACCTAATACTGATAAAAACATCATGTACACATCTACGTGTCGTTTGAGATTGCGTTTTGCGCACGAGTGAAACATCACGTTTACTGCTCAACTTGTGAATAATGGTGAAACTAAAAAAGAAAATATAATAAATCTCACGTGGCGGCAAGGAGCACGGTGGCCACTTGCGATCGATCTCCCCATTCCGCAAGGAACGTGAGAACGAACGTCTCCATGAAGATCTTGAGGAAGGTTCGGAAGGCCGACGGTCTGCAACGAAAATTTACAATGAAGAGAAAAACAAAAGTTCAAATCAACTTAAAAAAAAGGATTCCTCATGTAGGCCTATCTAATGTGGTCCTACATCCGCTTGAAAGACAGAGTAGTGAGATCAACGAACTAACTCTTTGGGAGTGGGCACAATGCTTGCATCGCTGGCCGCCTCAAGCAGTCGATCATTTTCGTCCTTCTCGCGCTGTTCCACCTGAAATATCACAGTTTTCCTGACTTCAGAAATGAAAATGTCTATAATCAAAATGTAGAGGAGCGAACGATATTCCATGTTTTCTCTATAAAGCTCACTTCTTTCTCCACTTCCTCGTATTCCTCCTGTCCCCTCTGGGCATTCATGCGATATGCGTCGTAGAACCTGAATACATCATTTTTAATTTTATTTAATCTTTTTTTATGACACAAATGTGGCTGAAACCATACATTTTTAAACCAAAGAATAGCATGAGCGCGGCGGATGCGTATACGGTGATCCAGCGTGGAATGAATGTTGTCAGCAGTCCAACCGTTGCTGCAATTAACGTTGTTTTGCCAAATATTTTGGAGCTAATTTTAGGAATTTAGCTGGTATTCGAAACATATTTTTCAAAACTGACCACTCAGCACGGTCATTAGCGCCAACGCAGTCATTGCTCCTCCGTAGACTGTCAGACTGAAATCGGAATTCATTTCCATTGACGCTCTGTTTATTGGCCACTTGTTCGAGCATATTTCAAAAAATGAATTTATATAAATAGTCAAACTAACCGCGGATGGCGCATCGCCATGACAACGGCGATAAAGAAGGTCTTATCGAGCAACTCGGACGTCAAAATCATCGAGAATGCAGATAGAAACCCGTTGAGAAAGGACTGCTCCATCTGATGTAATTGTTCGTATTCCATAATCAGTCCGTGATGTTCCGATTCGAAAAGACGTGAGGAAACAATACTAATATATATATAAAAATGCTCACTGGAGAAGGGTCCGTAGTGTTTGCCGCTCCTGTGATGACACCATTACCCTCGAGTAATGTTTCGGTGTTCTTGTCGCTCTGAACAAGGCAATCAAGTCAAACAACGATGAAAAAATGTTGGCCATTATTTCCCACTCTATCAGTCCCTTTTTATTCTTTTTTCGTGTTCCTCGAAAATTTCGCAACATAAAAAATAAGGAATTGAAACTAACCAAAGATCCAATGAAGGCGTCTGTCGAAGTATCATCAAGCGAGAAGGTTAGAACGCAAAATGCAAGTACGACTATCACTATTGATCGATTAACCATCGCTGTCTGAAACTATTGAGTATTGCGATTGTCGTTTTGATCAATATTCCATTGCGCGTGGAACAGAGTAACGAGTGATATTTTCGAAAAGATCGATAGATAAGCGTGGCGACTATCACCGAGTAGTGCATTGCGAAGAGGCGAAAGAGAAGAATGGACAGAAGAGCTGATAAGAATTCCCCGCTCTCTTCTGACTTCCTCTCCTTTCTACCTCTACCTTCCTATTTTAGGGCGAAAGGAAAGACCACAATTTCGTGGGAACAAAACTCGATGACTGCGAAAATATGTTCGTGGGAATGTCACTCGTTACAGACAGACCACAGAAAATGTTGAATGTATTGCAAACATCGGACCTTGACTAAAATTTGATTAATGATATTTAATTATATTGGCAGTCACATTATATGTATGAAAAATCAACGCTTGACAGAGACAGCTTCTTTCTCATTGTCCAATTAGTCGCTTATCGCGAATTCACTTTCCATTGTGCACGTGAATATCACGTGGAACAGGAACTTTGAGAGAATCGTGGAAAAAACATCTGCTTCGTAGTATTTTGAGTGCATCCGGAAGTTGATCGGATGTATTTTTTTGCGTGTTTTTGGAACGGACGATTGCACTCCAACTCGGTGCAGTAGTAGGAAGTTTTTCGATCATTAGTGTCTGCACTTGTTGTGTCTTATCTATTGCCGAACTTTGATTACTGCCGCTCACTATATAGGATGCTCCACGTTTCGTCACAGCAAGTCATTCCTAACCCATTCTCGAATTACGACTACCATATGCATTCCTACGCATTGCTTCTACTGCTCACGATCGCTGGGGTCTCTTTTTCAAAAATAACGGACTATCATCAACGATCCTGCGATCCAGGATGGACTCAAGCGGGAAGCAAGTGCTACAAGCTCATTGTCAGTTCGGTATCTCTAAATTATTCAAAATAAACAATGTTTCAAGGCTGCTCCCAACACGTGGACAGTGCTGGACAAGGCTTGCGCTCATGAGGTTTGTTCAATTCGATGAACTAACTCTATTGATAAAAGGGATTTCAGGGGAGCCAGCTAGCATCGATCTCATCTGCGGCAGAAAATGAAGCAATCAGAAGTGAGTAATCTATCGCTAGCCGTAAGTTTAACAGATCCGTAAATCCAGGCATCGCCGGCGGCCGTGAAATCTACATTGGTGGTCTTTCCTATGCACGGGGGCCATGGAGTTGGGCTGATCACACGCCTTTTGGTGTCTACCGTAACTGGAGAAATGGTGAGAGGTTGATTATGCTCCGCAAATATTGGTTAATTGAGGTTACCAACCGTCTCCGTCGCCCTACAAGCCGTGCATCAAGATGAATCCTTCAGGTTAGCAAAGTTATTTGTGAAGATGCTGGATTATCCTCAAGGATTCTCTTGGCTCAAAACGTTTATTCTGTTGCAGGTCAATGGTTCGACAATTGTTGCCGTGTTCCGCCCGCTTCCGGAGTCTGTGAGAGAGTCCGGAGGCGTTTCATCTCCATTAGTATCGCTGAATATGAAAAGTAAACTTTGTAGAACTTATTTCACTCACAGTAATCGACGAAACAGCGACACTTTGGACTGTTGTCGATGCATTGACTTCAATTTTTGATGGTGTTATCCCTCTGAAAACACTATGTCTAAAGTTGGATAACGGATTTTCGAATAATGATAATGACTTGTACTTCAAAAACGCACCGAAGAAAAGCTTCTCTATAGCTGGGTGTCGTTGCAATTATCAAAAGACTGTGTAAGGGCACGTGTAATAGTTGTATGCAGAAGATGATGTTTGTAACTACTAAACAATTCAGTTTGGAAAGATATTAAAGAAGGCATCCCACGAACCGCGCGGGCGACTATGCAAAGTGAGGAATGAGAGGGACGCTCTCCTCATTCCGCACGCTCTCTCGCTCGTTGCCTGCTTTTCAGGGTCACTTGGCACGCAGCCAATTGATCATAACTCAGTTTAAACGAAAAATGGTGACGTGGGAATTTCGAATGTGTTATCGGGTAACAGCGACCCATCACCTCACATAGAGAACTCAGTAAGCCAGATATTCGTGGGACACCTTCTTTAAAGATGAAATAAACCTGGTGTCGATACTCCCGATATAACGATCAGTCCGTAGTATGTTAAAGGTCCGATTTGCAGTGTTAATGGAAGAGTCATCTATAAGAAAGTAACCTTTCCATGAAAAATAAATTCCGTGTTTTACCTGAGTAATCAAATTTATCAGTAACTTTCGCTGCAACAACCGTGTTCGACTGCTGATCAGCAGGGCCTGAATATATTATTCTGAGAATTCTGACGTAACAGCACCAACGTGACGCGAAAGCAGGTGGAATGTGTGGATGATGAAAAATGCGACGAGTGAGACGGTTAATGCCATACCCTGTATTATGGATTGCGTTTATGTATTTTGGAAGTTAAAACTCACCAATGCAACAGAGAGAATAATAACCACAGCTAATGGCATATTGGCGTTAAATGAGTATGAAAGGACAACACGATTTGTTGAGAAGATCCAGGTGAAATCGGGAAAAGTCTAAATAGTATTTACCTACGTGTCTAACGTCCAAAAAACCTCTGCTATATAAGCAGGTCCTTCTTCGAGGCCAACATAGCCAAATATGAACATCACGCATGGAATAGTGACCGCACCGTATAGAAAAATAGGGAAAATCATAGGCTGAAAAACGTGTTTCGTTTTCGAATATTGCCGATCAATGTACTGAAATTGGGCGATGCTTGGCGAGTTCCATGACTGCTCGGTGTTTGGCATGAAAACACAAAGTAATAGATGCCGCGACATATCCCAGTGCAAAGCACAACAATACCTAAAATAAAAAAAAAGACAGCTCAGAAAATAGTGCAATTCTAACCAGTCCGACGTGAGCGGGGATGCCCATCATGCAGAGGATTCCTTCACAAAATCCTGCCGGAAGGGGAAAAAGAGGAATGCAACAGAAGAGTACGCACAGCACGATATCATTGAAGGTGACAAAGAACTGTAACTCTCATTTCGATCAATTTTACCAATTAATGAATCAAACCTGTACAACCAAGAGATGCTTCATAAGTGCCTTTCCAGTTGCGGGAGTTCTCGTGAGCATGAGGTAGAAAACTATCGCAGACAGAATTAGAGTGACTCCAGATGCAATGTGCATATAGTATAACATAAATGTAATAAAGCTGTCATCAATTTGGCGTATATCAGTCATGAAAAAGTGTGACAACTACGAAAGAAAGCTGGAGATTGGAAGGTGAGCTGATTCGTGATTCACCTGCCTCTCCGACGAAAGGATCGACGAAATTGGCATTTATTCTTAACTTCCGAAACTTCTATGCTTGATAATCGCAATTTTTTGTTGTTTATTTTTTATTTTTTCCTCCATTCGATAATTAGTATTTCGTTTTCACTTTGTTCTATCTCAAATGTGGTTAGATACTTGAAATCGCGATCATGTGATTGAAATTAATATCTCAACACAAGCAAGCGAAGAAGTATGTCGTTTCAGTCGTCAGAAAGTACCCCCTTCTTTGCTGGTAATGGGGTAATCAGTGAAAATTTCGTTTAAAAATCACGTTCTTTCATTTATTGCAGCGGTTGTCACGTTCCTTCCGCCCATGTTTCTTCGAGAGGAGCCAGTATAGGTTGATTATAGAATCATAGATTGATTGATAAATGAGGTTAAATACACATGTTCGACACATTTCATCACTATCAGCGTCAATTCTTCTTTGTTTAGTAGCCCTGACATTTGAAAAATAAATAACTTTTGATCATCAACTACTCACAGTTACCGTCGAAATGGCCACACTCTGCACTGTCTTCGATCCTGTGAACTCGCTTCTTGTGGGCGAAATTCTGAGTTTTAGAACACATTTTTGAATATTGACAAACAACGAACCGAAGAACAGCTTCCCGATAGCTAGGTGTTGTTGCTATGATTAGAAGACTGTGTAAGGGCGCATGAAGTAGTTGAATGCAGAAGATAATGTTTGTCACTTCTAAAGCGAGATTAAATTCGAATCGCTTACTGCTCAATTTCACGAAATCTTGAAATCACAAAGCATATACTAACTTGGCGTCGATACTCCCGTAATCACAATTAGTCCGTAGTAAGTAAATGGTCCGATTTGCACCGAAAATGGAAGACTCATCTGAAAATTTCGATTTTTGTTGATTAAGCGAGTTCGTTCATTTCCTATTATTGATACCTGTGTGATCAAATTAATCAACAATTTCCGCTGCAATAAACGTGTCCTATTGCTGAATAGCAGAGCCTAAAGGAATATTCTAGAGAATTTCGTCGAAACATCAAACTAACATGGCGCGAGAGCAGATGAAACGTGTGTGCGATGAAAAAGATACACAGAAAAACGACCAACGCCATTCCCTGTAAATTTTGCTAATAAATTTTTTTCATTTTTAATTCACCATTGCAACTGAGAGAATGATAGCTACAACTAGTGGTAGATTTGCATTGAACGAGTATGAAATGACCACTCGGCTTGTGGAGAAGATCCAATTATAATCGGGAAACGCCTAGAATATTTTTGAATGGGTATTAACGAACGGACAACCTGCGCAATATACGCTGGTCCGTCGTCGATTGCAATGTAGCTAAATACGAAAATCACACAGGGAATCGAAAGCGTTGTGAAAAGAAAAATCGGAAAGTTTATCGGCTGAAAATTTAATACTTTTCGAATTTTGTTGAAGATCGCACCGAAATCGTCTTGTGCTTTGCCAATTCCACGACCGCTCTATGTTTGGCATGAAAGCACATGACAATAGATGCCGCTACATAGGCAAGTGCGAAGTACATTAGCACCTAAAAAATTGTTCCGGGTGTTGAAAGTAATGCTATTCTGACCAGCCCGACATGACCGGGTATTCCCATCCCACAGATGACTCCTTCACAGAACCCAGCAGGAAGGGGGAACAGGGGAATGCCACAAAGAAGAACGCACAAGATGATATCATTTAGTGTGACGAAAACCTGCATTAATTGTGATTTTGCCGATGAACTTCAAAAATCGAACCTGCACAAGGATCAGATGCTTCACAAGTGCTCTTCCAGATCTTGGAGTCCTCGTTAGCATTAGATAGAAAACGATCGCGGAAAGTATCAAAGTGATGCCCGATGCAATATGCATGTAGTACAGCATAAAGGAGATAAAATCATCATCGATTTGCCTTATTTCGTCCATGAAAACGTGTCCGGCAGCTAAAGAAGGCTGGGGGAGAGGAAGGCGAGCCGATTCATGGTTCACCTGGCGGAGAATTCGACTGAAACTGAACGAAATTGGCAGTCCTTCACAACTTGAGAAAGGTGTTTGCTCGATAATAACACGTTTCACGTTAGTAGGAATAATTTTTTGGCCAACGATGTTTCCTGGTGTTTACTAGAGGCATAAAAAATGGTGATGATTTGTGAGGAACCCTGCTTCGTACAGCCAATTCAGCTGAGACTTCACTAATGAGCCATTCGATACAATGATATGAGAAAGAGATTGTCACTGTTTTTCAAAGCAATTGGTTGTCTATAGTAATATTGTGCCTATTTTCGATTATTATTTGTGTATTGGGAAATATACGTCGACTCATACTTTTCACGTCCTTCATTTCCCAAGGGGCGTTCATTCTGAATATTTGCGGACTATTGTACTTTTATCTAATAGGGGAATATCGATATTTTTTGGAAGACAGAATCGAGCGCATTGATTGGATTAGCGAGAGAGTGAGGGAAGAGAGGAGAGTAATCCAATTGAGGAGAGTCGAATTCACTCTTCATTCTTCACTCGCAAAGCGACCGCGAGCGGCCTTCGGCCGCTCGTCAATTTCAACTAGTTGAAAATTGTACTTTTATCTAATCGTTGTTATTAGTCTTGTAAAATTAAGTATTCCACCAGTCATTGCTATTACTATTTTTTGAATTAATCTAGCTTGACTGCATAATAATGAAGTTGACAAATCGTGACACTTTCGCATTCAACTCCTCTTCATTTTATGAAGCGTTGTTTTAGATCCTCCAAATATCTTTGAACAAAAATTCGATATACTCTTTTTTCTGTGGACCAATGCACGATACTTGTCAAATGGTTCGACCATAAACAATTACGCCACTAACGAATGAAGAGCAACGCATGAACTAGTGACGTCGCATTTGCCACATGCCGAGTTCATGAATACGGACTCTGATTGGATAGAGTGCGTTCCCTCTCTAGCCAGTAATTGTTCATCGTTCGTCATCTCAACTACACCCACTTTCTTTCCTCTGTCTCATCATATTGTTCTGCCCAGAGAAAGATATCTACATCAGTTCTGATTACTCAGATTTTTATCGCCACTTATATTTTGTTGTTTCCTGAGGCTATTTTACCTGGGCTATAATCTAGAAAAAAGAAAGTAGTCAGTGTTTCAGTTGCGCTCGTGATGTACCAGCACGCAAAAGACGAGGAGAAGAAAGTAAGCTGATATAATTATTGCCATCGAAAAATTAACAAAAAATTTTTGTCATTTTTTTAAAAATTTAGATAGCATGGACATCGAACCCACGCGACACGGCCCTTTTGCTTCGCACATGGACTGAGGATTTCGAGACTCTCTATACTATTGGATCCAACATATTTCAGTGAGTTAAATACTATTTTTCATTGTATTTAAAAAATGATCGTTTTCGTAAATTCTTCGTTCTTCTCTACAGCAATCTCTTCGCCGGTCCTAACGGGGAGACATGCAAATCCCTCTATCCATGGATTGCCAAATACGAAGAAGCGGGCAGAGATTACGTGGAGACCAACGACTTTCGCGTGCTGTGTCTGCGATTGGTGCAGGTGAATTGGGAATTCAAAACATTGTGTCAAAAATTAAATGAATTTAGACTGTCGCCATCTTTCTCGACGAAATCGGCGAGAAGGCCAAAGTCAGTTTTCATTTTATTCGACTTGCTATTTTGATGGATTGTGTTTCGTCTCTTCTAATTACTTTTAAAATCCGTTTTTGTATCCGCGTGAATGGTCTGTTAACAAATATTGTGGAATACAAAGTAAGCGTAGTAATGGTTATTGAGGTGGAAGTGTTCCTGTACAAGCTCGGACAACGTCACGTAGATTACCTCCCTAGAGACACGAAAGAAGAATTCTTCGATATGCTTCGAGTAAGATGGGAATCGAAAAATCACCATAGATGTATCATAATTTTGATTATTGTACGAACAATTTTATATATTTGAGGAGGCAACGCACGAGGGATTCAACGAGCGCGTGCTTTCTCTCAGCGAATTGACAGACGAGGAAAGGGATCGGGCGATTCACGTACGGCTAGCAAATTTACCTCTACAATTATTTATTATTTTTCAGTTGTGGACCGACTCGGTCGACTACATCTTCAACATGGTCAAGGAAGGTTTCTTCGACGGACTCAACAGATTCGATCGATTTCCCGGCATTGAGAAATGGGCGCTCGTCCAATATCCCGTTCCCAGCCCGGAATACCATCCGACAATCCCCGAAAATCACTTCTAATGTTAATATCGTTCATTGATAAATTTTGAACGTTGAGCAGCTGTAGTAAGCAAAATGCAATTCGTCAATCACAGCCGACGTTGTGAATTCTGAATTTATTCTAATAAATTGGCAATTAAATTCTTAATAAAATGAGAAATGAGTAAGACTTACCGATGAATCAGCAGATCTAATGGAGACTCGTGCAGTCCTCGGCATTTCCGATGGTCCCATCGCTATCAGAGAAGGAGTTCTGTCAATGTATAATTACACAAAAACATCCTTATGCACACCTTCTAAACCACTTCATGAATGGTTCTCGATAACTGGGCGTCGTCGATATCAGCAAAATGCTGTGTAAAGGCGCGTGCATCAACTGTATGCAGAACAGGATGTTGGTGAGTACTACAACATGTTGTTCTTCGCTGCGGAGATAAATAAATCACTTACTCGGTGTGCCTCTGGCTGTTAGCACAGAGAGACCGTAATAGGTGCAAGGCACGATTACCAGACACAATGGAAGACTCATCTGTAAAGTGTTCGACTGGTAACTTGTTGTTCTCCAACCTGAGTAGCCAAAGTTATCGTCAGTTGTCGTTGCAACGTTCGTGTTTTATTGCTGATACGCACAGCCTTCAAAATTCCCCTATTTATTTTTCAGTAGTGAAATTTTTAAAAAAATATTTACATGCTGCGAAAGCAGATAAAATGAGTGGAGGACGAAAAAGAGACTGAGGGAAACCACCATTACCATTCCCTGAACGTAATTCAGGTAATTACTGGTCAAGTTCGAGAAAATACCCCTATCGCTGGCACGTAGACTGCGATTAGCAGTGGCATATGATCAGAGAATGAATAGGCAAAGATATTCCAGTTCCTTGTGTAGATCCACGCATACGAGGGGAACTCCTGTAATAAAAATGAAATTTCAATTTAAGGACTACGGCGACAAGGACAACCTGAACTACATACGCTCGGCCACTGGCTGCGGCGCTGTACGCAAAAGAAAAGACAGTACCAGCAATTGAAACGATGAAGAGAACAATCGCTCGGAAGATTTTAGGCTGAATCTATTTTTAGGATAAGTAAAGAATGAATGATACCGAAATCACAGGAGCAGCTGTTATCTCAGCAACTGAACGATGTTTAACGTGGAAACACAAAAGAATTGAGGCACCAAGATTACCAATTGATAAGAACAGAATAGTCTAAAGCGAACATCTGGGATTTGCAAAGGAAAGTTTCTCACCAGTCCCACGTGCCCGGGCACTCCAATTTTACACAGCAACCCTCCACAGATTCCGGCAGGCACCGGAAACAATGGAATACTGCATAGGAGTACTCCCAGGTGGACATCATTGAAAGTAATCAGAACCTGTGCAAGGAATATCCAAATGAAAACAAATGCTCGAATTGAATATCCAACTTGAAGCATCATGAGTTGTCTCGATAACGTCTTTCCAGAGGGCGGTGTTCTAGTTCGAATCAGATAGAAAACGAGAGCGGAAAGGGCTAGAGTAACGCAAGTTGCAACATGCATATAGGTCAGCATGAATGATAGAAAGGAGTCATCGATGAGCGCATCTTCTACCATCGATGACGGCTGAAAGTAGAGCTGCGGGAGTACTCGCCAAAGCGCAGAATGGTTCTCACTTCGGTATCGCCTCAACCACGTCGAAAATTTCAGGGTTAGGGTAATGACAAGTATTGCCGCTTCTACCATGAAACCACGCAAATTGTTGCTTCAGGCCACAATTTATCTTTGGAAATCGGTTCAATGCAAATGATCAAAGGATTACCACTTGTTAAAATTTCTTAAAATTTCTGTGAAATCCTATCTCGACGAGCGTAGAGTGAGGGGAGGGCGCGAAAGTACAGTCAACATGAAAACATTTCTCTGGAAAATCATCGATCTCACTTTGTGGCTATTTGTTTGTCGATTTCTTTCAGAGTTTTACTCAAAACGTACGAACCATGAAACATCTCACTTTTTCATCCTAATTGTTACGCCAAATAGAAAAAATACAAAATTTTCACACACACCACGCTCTCTAAGCGACGCTAAATAAATGGACTCTCACCATTTAAGGATCGTCGAGATATGCCACTGGGCACTTAGGACGCATAACTGTTTTCATATTTCGTATATCCACTTCTTTGTGTATAATCTGACTAACTCCTTTTCAACTGTTACCGTATGCATAGATCGTTTCTAGTGCATAATCCTACCATGCTGAGCTACCATACTTATCTCCTTTCTGTATCATCTCGCAGTATTTAGGATGAGCGACTCTGAGGGTGATTATGATATGGAATGTTACTCTGATGTCTCTGAGATGAGCGACTCCGAGGGCGATTATGACATGGAATGCTACTCCGATATCTCTTCGGATATAATCGTCGAAGCAGAGGGCAAGCATAAAGAAGTGAGTGGAACTCTAATGAGACTATGGAACCAGAATAACTCAAATTTGTTTGTGCACGATATCCAGTGCAAAACTGTTCCTGTAGTAACGATAAGTGTCGATTCAGGCCTGTCTCAAGACCGCAAGTGAGATCACAGTCGATGCCTCGTCTCGAATTGATGCACTCAAAGAGAAGAAATTCACTAAACCCAACCCGTATGTGAACAGATTCAAGAGTGTTGATATTATTCGATTTCTAAAACAGAGAAAAAATTACCATTCAGATGGGCGTATCTAATGCCGTTCACGCCTGATGACGAGGCTGATCAATGGCTGAATGAGGTGCGATCACAAATTTGTAAAAAAATCTTTTAATCTATCATAACATTGATTGTTCCTTTACTGTCATAATTCCCAGAACATACTCAACCTCTCTGCGTGTATCCTCATCGGCGACATGTCTTCCGCTATGACGAAACAACTGGATATATTCAATAAGTGAGTGAACGAGATCGTAGGTCAACGAAATTGTTGCATGCAAACTTGATCTCCAAACATTTCCTATTCGCAGTTACATCGGCAAATACGGTCTCCGTTTCGAGAAGGAACAACACTGCAAACTAATCAGGATGATCTACGGTAGGATTCCGTTTCTGCAATTTTCAAGACGGCTTGAAAGGATAGTTTACAGCTATGAATCTGTACAGGTCTCGTCGTTCGGCCGAAAGGAAACGCTGCTGTAGTGCACTCTGCTGCAGGAGTTTTTGTACGATTGGTCAAGTGAGCACATTCAGTTCTAGGCTCATAACAGTGCGATTATGAACTCTCACTGTCTTAATTCGAAAAAAAGCTGGATTTACCAATTTTCGAAAAAAAAACGTTGTGATAATTATCAATTGCAGAGGTTCTGGTCTCTCCCGCTCTGATCTAGTCCTCGATTGGTTGCCCATGGTCAATCAATACGAAAGGGTCATCTTAGGGAAGGAGGAGTACATCACCGAAGCAGGGATTCAGAATGCTGTGTTTGCTTCTACCGACTTTTACGAGAAAGGCGCCGAAAAGGATATCTGGAAGAGGGTGAGTTTTCTTACAATTGAGTTCAATTTCGATATGTAAAAAAGACATTATAATGTATTACCAATCAGATCCGCGTCCACATCGGGCCCGCGACCATGAATCTTGCAGCGAAATTTGTCTCTTTTTGCATGCCCAGCAAGGGATTCGACAAGGGAGATATGGAGATGGGGAAAGGTGCGAAACGTTCTCAATTTTAGTTTTACAGTACTCTGACTAGAGTTATTATACTACCCAAAGATAATGTGTCCAAAATTAAAAACGACGCTCTAAGAATTTATTATGATTAATGATACTCAGACGACGTGATCGACGACAACTTTCTTTCCGTTCTTTGGCACTTCTACGAGAAACAAGAGATCAATGACTGGTGGACGGAGAATGTCATCCACTTCTTCGCAAGGTGCAAATGATGGCAGCCAAATAATCCTATACTTCTGCGAAAATATTTTTAGAGAATTTTTTGGTGAAACTTTCACACAAATTGTGCACTTCAGACTCACAAAGGATTCTCCCTCTGCCGTCCTTCCCTTCTTCCACCAGCACATCCATGTCATTTTCACACGACTCATCCGAGCACTGGGATTGACTGCCAGAGAGGGAAAGGTGTACGGTGAGTGATTGAAAGAAAATGTATGGAAAAGGGGAAAAGGGGACTAATGAAATCGGTTTTTTTTTCTGCATTTCCCAAATATACTTATCATTCTTCAGTGGCATTGGAGTCTTCAAACAACGCGTACTATCATCATTACAAGCAATATGGAAAGTGGATCGGATATTTGCTTGGAACGCACGAAAGGTGATCTAATGACGGCCATGTCGACATAGTCGAAGATTATCATGTGTTTGGGTCCTTTTATCACAACTATACGACATTCGTGTTTAGTCGGCACGATTGATCTATTCATGACTAGAGCATGCTACTAGATAATGGAAATTTTCAGTGTGGAAACCCACTTGCTCCGCCTGCTTTCGATCGTCGAATCTCACACACATCCATCGAGAAGTGGTATTTTTTCAAAACTAAAAAAAAATATCTTGCATCCTCTTTTTTTGTCGTCCAGTTATTTAAATTCATAAAATAGGTGTTATTGATTCAATCTTAAAATTCCAGCGAGCACCAACATCACGTCAAGTCTCGTTCCCCATCTGATATTGCAGATCGCAACAGTCATCATTAAAAGGTAATCAGAAACATAGAAAAAGCTGTAATCAAAATAAAAATTTGCAGAAACCGGAAAATGCTTGGCCATAGGAAGTCGAGAAATACAGATGTAGGATATTCAATTTATGTCTAAAAACATTAACGTCGATTATTCACCTCAAACCACCCTATCTCTTTGAACTCTCATTTTTTCCAGATAGCTCCGATAGCTGACTCGACAATTACTGCCTTTGTCAAGGCATCGCTTTCCATTCTCATACCAGGACTGCATGGGGATAAGACGGCAGGTATGGCTATTTGCAGATTTTTTTCAATGCAGTATTTTTTGTACTATATAGTTCTCAATGATTCGATCGGAGATGTGTGTACATGTTTTTTCACTCGAATTACTTACTAAGACCAGCGAGTTCTAGAAATCATGCGTTTTTGTCACCTCATTCAAAAACGGGGAGTCTGGATTTTATTTTAATAGTATGGTGAATCCATTGTTGATTGCAGCGGCAGCTGTTTACGTTCTCGGTGAACAGTTGGCATTCATCCGGCCCGGACTCGTCATTCCCAAAATCCTTGATCAGTGAGTGTTATCGAGTCAAAAAGGTCGATTCAATTGTAACCAATTTCTCACAGATTCTACTCGTCTCTCTCCGCTCTCTGCGAACCAGAACGACTTACTAACTCACTGACGATTCTCAAGCGCGTTCTTATCCTAATCGCATCGGACCGTGTCGAAGGGTGCGATACGGTATTATTTTTCGAAACTGTAACTGATTTGTTTCAGTGCCGGAAACACCGATTTGAGACAGGCAACAAAGAAGGATTGGCTTCAAGAAATGGATAATGTGGTGAGTGCATGTTGGTGTATCTATCATTATCTTTATCGTTGAAACATCTCTTGTAGAATGACCGACTGACGATTGAAGATATGCGCAGGACTAAACAGAGAAAGAGAAAAACGCAAAGTGAGAACTGAGAATGTGCAAGGTCTAACAAAAACAGCTGTATTTCCAGAGAGCTCAAAAGTGCATTCTTCCTCGGAGAAGGGTGATGCGCTCTCGACCAATGACAGCATGCGATCTGGTAATGGTTACAAGACACTATCTGATTCGATCGACATAGTGTTGGCATTCTTCAAAATACAACCTATGCTCTTTCTTGCATGGTAGGTAGTGCGTGATGAGTGTATTCGGGGAAGGGGGTTTGCTAAGCTTCCTTGCTACTCCGCGCTTCCGGGGGTAGTGAAAAGTACCTGATGACGTCATAGGTCAAAACTCGTAAATCGAATCCTAGCGATTCGGGAGTGGTCTAGTTGTGTTCCTCGTCGAATTCTAAGGCAGTTTTACTCGTGGGCATTTTTCGCTTAAATTTCATCCAGGGCTGTAAATCGATAAATTCGAAAATTTCGTCACATTTAAATTTTTTTACTGCCTTTGCAGGCTGACATACTGGTGTTTTATTTGCTAAATAAATGCGTATTGCGATTACACATTTTCAGTAAATAGGACGTAATTTATCTCGATTTCAAAGGATATTCTATTCGCAAAAAACCGTGAAAAAGGTTGACGATTTGGCTTACAGTACCCATACACTAATTGACGGTTCCGGTTTTGAACTTACGGTCCCGGCTCTAATCTATGAATTGTCGATCAAAAAATATTTACAGTACCGTACTCCAGTGGTATCACAAACTGACTTTATTTTATAAAAGCGTTTTAGAGTTTTTTTTAGAAAAAATATTTATTGATCAAATCATTACTCAAAAGTTTTGAACGAAACTAATATACTCCGTGATATTATTCAAAGACAGCATATCTGATTATTTCAAAAAAAAACTTTTATAAAATAAAGTCAGTTTGTGATACCACTGGAGTACGGTAGTCTGGGTTACGGTAACAAGATACCGTACGGTAAGATACTGTAAATATTTTTTGATTGACAATTCATAGATTAGAGCCGGGACCGTAAGTTCAAAACCGGAACCGTCAATTAGTGTATGGTTACTGTAAGCCAAATCGTCAACCTTTTTTCACGGTTTTTTGCGAATAGAATATCCTTTGAAATCGAGATAAATTACGTCCTATTTACTGAAAATGTGTAATCGCAATACGCATTTATTTAGCAAATAAAACACCAGTATGTCAGCCTGCAAAGGCAGTAAAAAAATTTAAATGTGACGAAATTTTCGAATTTATCGATTTACAGCCCTGGATGAAATTTAAGCGAAAAATGCCCACAAGTAAAACTGCCTTAGAATTCGACGAGGAACACAACTAGACCACTCCCGAATCGATAGGATTCGATTTACGAGTTTTGACCTATGACGTCATCAGGTACTTTTCACTACCCCCGGAAGCGCTGAGTAGCAAGGAAGCTTAGCAAACCCCCTTCCCCGAATACACTCATCACGCACTACCTACCATGCAAGAAAGAGCATAGGTTGTATTTTGAAGAATGCCAAGATCCTTCACAAATATGTTGATCCGCTCAGATAGTGTCTTTTACTCTAAGACTAAATCTGAAAATATACTTTAGGAAAATCGGACTCTGAATCTGAATTGCTTCTATCTCTGCGGCCACATCTCGTTTACATTGCAGAGGTTTTTTTTGCCATATTTTCGAACTATTTTTTTTCTAAAAATGTTAAATTTTTCCAGGCGCTGATTGAGTGCATTGACGTGAACGATACAAACAAAACGACGCTCGCAACCGACGTGAGAACCTTTTTTTTATAAAAAAAAGACTACGGAATATCAACAAAACCGTAATCTGTTTCTCTGATCATTGATCTTCGCAGGTCTTCAGCCTTCTCTTCTCCGTTCTGCCAATTGTCGCATGCACCGATGACGAGAGAATTCAGGTAATTCGATAATATTTTTTCGAATGAAAGTTCATAGTTACACGAAGTTTACAAAAAATAAAAAGCAACGCTAAGATAAACGACAGCTCGGAAGAGGATCGTCGCCTATTTGAACTGTCAAAAAGAATGAAGGGAATCATCCTCAAGTTTTTGGAAAAGTAAGGGCTACTACGTTGGATTAAGTCTTTAAGAATTTCGAATTGAAATTGTGAGAAAGACAACACTTCGTAGTAAACGAAAAAATGAACTTTTCATTTACAGAACCTTCGTGATTATTGATGCTCTTGCGACTAATGCTTCCAGCGCCACCGGGCTCGACAGTGTGGGAGGGGTCAAGGTACATTTTTAAAAAGATTTTACGTTTTTATTTAAAAATAAAGCTCAACACCCGTTTTCATTACGCACAATTAATTTATTTTGCTTCCAGGACGCTGAGGCTTATAATACGAAGGGAACTGAGGAAACTCTCATGGAGAAGTATGTTGTTGTTCTGCGATTATGAACTACAACTTTATTTTGAGATTATTAATTTGGTAATTTCAGTCAAATCCTGCATACGTTCGATAAGCTGCTCTCGCATGCAGACGCGGAGATGGGAAAGGTGTACTTTCTCTCACTATCGCTAACGTAACCTAATTTAATAAATAATTGATTGCAGCTCCTCTGTGAAAAAATCTTGCTTTTTGCGCGCACCTCTCTGCTGGACAATTCGACTGCCGCGGGGATCGTTCGAGGCCTTCTCCTTAACTGCGCCTTCGTATGTTTCAAAATGATCTTCATGGCTATATTTTATAAATGTTGGTGCTTAAATATCAAGCATTCTTCACAACGAACTTCCGTTTAGTACCAACCCGCCTGCGTTACCGACTTCATCCAGTACATTACTCACGAAATCGCAGATGTTGTCGACGGTGAGTGTGTGGTGTGACTGTTTCTCATCTGCCCTGCACTTGTAATTAACTGATTCCATATGATGTCCCATTATCGAGAGTTCTCGACCTAAACCCTGAATATCTCTCAATTCAGAAGACACTAAATCGGCGGAGATAGTGAATGGACATGCAGCGTGGTTGGCGTCGATCGCTCACGGCCTCTGCTTCCTCCAGGTTTGAATTTATAACTTTCTAGTTTCTGTGGTTCATTTCAATCATCGGGGACTTGAAATTTAAAAAGTATTTAACTAATCTTGATTTTCAGCGCCCGAGCTTGCACGAACACTTCGAAGCGCTCCTTGATATGGGAAAGCGACTGCTCGAGTGCAAAAATAAAGTGATGTATCAGGTAAATTTGCTTTTTTACAGTAGGAAATTCTTGACTGCAAGCTATATGCTACGAAATATAATCCTGAGGATTTTAAAAAAATCAATCATCACTATCGCGGAATTGTAATCCTCTTCAGGCGGGCTGCTGGTGCTTCTGCAATATGCTCATTTCTTTGCTGGGAACCGCTCCACGGAGAACGTCCCCAACAGATAGAAGATATCAGAAGGTAAAAGATACCTTCTATCTGCATATTATTTTGGAATAACAATCTAATGATGAAATGAAATTTTGTAGATGTGGGGAGAGACAGTGAATGTTTTTCGCACTAAACAGCAGTGGACCAAGCCAGTCAAGGTTCGTTTGAATATGTATCTACATTGTAAAAAGTATTCTTCTAAATTTATACACAATTTTGCAATTTTCACTTGCACATCCCATCACCATGTTTAAAAATCTGCATCAATTGCCTTCCGGTCGACGATAAAAAATTCTGTAAACTGACGTTGTAATAATTACAGGTCGACTTGGACGCTGCAGAAAAGATCCTTGAAGTGTCGTTGTTTGCAGAAATGAGAAGACTCACGGAACCCGAAGTGCTATCGAGGTACAATCCATTCATACAGTCCCACAGAAGAGCGCAGCGCGGCGATTCTCGGCGCGAGTCGCCGAGGTCGCCTCTCTTGTGGGAGGCCACTCTGGGTGGACTGTTATTGGAAGTTTAAAAAAGAGAGAATGATAAAATATAGGGAGCAACTCCGTAAATCTACGATGATCATCAGCAATCTCTTCTCTTACACTCTCCAATTTGCGCCGATTCCACAGTGCGAACCCGTATGTTTGAATTTTCACAAATATATTAGTGCATAAAAGAAAGTATGTGAATAATGATCTGGGCAGGCACCACTCCACACAATGCGATCGAATGGACTGCCGAGACCGAAGCGCCCGACTTGTCAGGCGTTCAGACAACTAGCAGGTGGGATCAAAATAACCCCTAATCATTGACCCGATGTACCTCTGAAGTATTTACATAGTCCAAACCTCATCTGAGCATATAACTACTGATTTGATAAATTGATTAACACATGACTAGAATTCGATGATGTAATCTTCAGATGGCGAGATTTCATACGGTGGCAGCAACTTGCGCCTCTCTCTTTTCGAAATTGTCGAGGGTCTCATAGCGAAAGGTGAGGGCTGCTGCTTTAGACAAGAAAACAATGGATTACGGTATATATACTAAATTGTTTCAGATAAATGCCAGGATTCACAGGTGCTCGAGAGCCTTGTCGCACTTCTTCCAAATCTTCAGGTTCTTTTTTCTATGCTTACACTTTGGAGAAAACGTGATAATTGCAGCAAGTTGGCATAATCCGATTGTTTAATTACTCAAATGTGATAATACAAATGCTGCACAATCCGATGCTGAAGGCGAGTTTTTTCTTCAACGTCAAGTTTCGTCACAATAAATGTCAACGTTTAAATAATCATAAATTTTCACTAAAACAGTATCATGCATAATTGCCTGTTTTTTCTATCATATTTGGCATTTGTACGTACATATTCGAATACTTTGTTGAAGGCACGAGCGATGACTTCAACGGCAGTTTTCAACAAACTGGTTGGCACCTATAACGTACGTTTGGTTTACTCTTTGTTCACTTTTCTCCTTGGCGTGCCCACAACGTGAAGAATTCACAGACGGAACCGACTGCTCGTGACTTCGATGCTTCTACATTCGAGTGTCGATTGATGCGTACCCTGTTCAAACTGTCCTTCTCACTTTACGATACGGTATGACTAGAGCAACATAACAGCGTATCCAAAAGAAGAATATATTTAAAAACGACAATTATAGTCGATAAAAACCCAATACTATTCAGGTTCGCAATACAGCGCGCGTAAACCTTGCCAATTTGCTCGTCCGTTATCCCGAAACGACTCTAGTGGATGAGTTCATTGACGATATTACAGTGGCCATCAACGACGAATCCAAACCGGAGATCGTTAAGGTTACAATTCATTTGATATCTTTGGAATTGGATCTATGTGTGGAATGGTTCATGTAAAAATACGAAAACTTTTGAAGGCCAGATTTTTTTTTGCAAATTTTTGAAATATCAATTTGTTTTAAAGGCTGGTCTTCAACTACTCGTTGCCCTCGGATGGCCGGCAAGCACCAGGGTCGAAGTACGCACGAAAATCTGGCCGCTGCTCCTGAAGTGAGTCTACTATTAATATATCTGACCTCAGTACTTAGCTCTGAACTGGATGCTTGCTCAATTTGTTCTTATGACCACGAATGTAGCCATGATCACTTTGAGATATCGAAGACCTGAAGATACAGAACTGCTCGTTTTGTTGGACTCATGCTATAATCAAGTGCAGGGCAGAGTCACTTACCAGAATCCAGAGGTGGGTGGAACCGAGGAAATATTCCATCAAAGCGAAATTACACATTTATAATATTACAAGATAAAACATATAGGCACTTCCGGAAGAGTATCTGAACTTTGTCATGGACCTACTGAATGAAACTCCAGGAACAGGAGCATGGAAAAATGTAAGTGTTTTCAGATTATGTTGTTTGTCATTCAACCAATGTTTCCAGGTCGAAGATAGAACGAAATTACTCGAGGATTCGCGAGCAATTAGAAAGGAACGATCGAAGAATATAAACAAGTCGGTTCATTTTGTACTCCGAGAACACAAACAAAGGAGAAAGCAGAAACACAAATAGCAATGGGCAATAACAAAAACAACACCATAAAAAAAAAGAAGTATAATAGTTTGTTCAGGATGTACACAGAGCTGTCGGCCACTTTGCATTCGGCTCGCAGCGCTGGATCAACTGCAAGTTATAACTCGAGTGAAGAATTGCTTGAAAATGACCAAGACGAGTGAGCACATTTTATGGGTTTTAGATAAGAAACGATAGCAAAACACACATGGTTATGTGATTCAAACGAAGTTGTAGGACAGAGACGAACAATGAAAACGAAGAAGAAAGTGAAGAGAGTGATGAATCAGAAGAACTGGATGACACTCCTTGCCCTGATCCAACCTCCTTCCATCTTCGAACCTCCGATCTCAGCATCCGCATGATTACCCTCGTCGAAGCTGAACACGTCACTCTGCAGACGATGAAAGAGGTCTGTTGTTGTTTTGTTATTGTTGTTTACTGATCTTTCTGTTTTAGGTCATTCTACCGCGCCTTTTGGAGGAGCGAATGGATCAGCGGGCTGCAGCAATCAGTTCCCTTGTCGATTGGCTGCAGGAAAACAAGCCGAAGACTGCGCGCGAGGCGTGGCCGTGTCCGCCAAAGGTGCGCCATCGTTTTTGCAACTATTAGAGATTGCCAAAATTGAGAGTTAATCGTCTCATGATCGATTTTGCAGGTACAAGACAAGAATGGCAAGGTTACCTACGGTCTGCGATCAGACAACATGGATCAGGTGAGAAATGAAGGGTCAAAGATCAACAAATAATATGAAATACCAGGTGTACGATTCACAAAATCTTCCGACCACTGAGGATAAATGGAACAATACCCGTTTCTTTAGCAAGGCGAAGGGACACTTTGCATGGCATGTTGAGTGAGTTTCAACATGTTTGACAATCTCGAAATGATCACGCCGATTATTCTTTTTTCTTCAGCGGTACGATATCGCTTGCTGCTCGCGATGCCATCCCACTAGGAATCGAGGTGACCGACGTCGACCAGTCGGTCATCGATTGGTTCTCAAACAGAGAGTGAGTCTTCAAGGAAACTGAGCAATTGACATAATCATTTCCAGTAACGTAAACCAGCTCCTCGAATTGACCCTCGTCCATCTGGGAGAGAGCGACGTCCAATATGAAACCGAACTTCTCAATGCCATCTATGTAAGGCAAAATGAACTGTTGTTTTCAGAATGTACACCTATTTTACAACATTAATTGCAGTATGTGCTGCGCAATTACCCAAGTGCTGCCTCTCAACTGTTACCTCCACTGAGAGAGGCACTGGAGAGATTGCTGGAGGGGAAGCATGTTCATCAAGGCGACGAAGGCAAAGCGGTGATAAATTTGGAGGTGATTGAAGATACTTCTGTAATTACTCTCAACTGCAATGTATATCATGATAATCCATTCAAAAATACAGCATCGATTCGTGAAAAAAAATATTTCTCAGCTTGCCACACAACGACTTTCCGCCCAACTGTTCCTCTCCATAGCCGCCGGAACGAAATATCTGCCGTTCCCCGTACTTGACGAACTGTGGAGGTGAGTTGCTGCGGTCCCTTTATTGTACATAACCGACGTATTACTTTTTCGAAAAAATTTATTAATCATTGCAGATGGTTGGCTCCCGCAGTGATAGATCAACTCGACCGATTGAATTTCCAGGCAACTCCGTTCTGGAAGACTTCTTTCCAAATAGTAAGGCATTGTATACATCAACTATTTTCCTGACTATATCAAGTTCTTGTGAAGCAACATACGAAAATGATGACATAAAATCTATATTTTTCCAGCTCTTCACAAATACGGACGCACGTCGGTACTGGTGGCTGGTCGAGGCACTTGTTTCATCGTTCGATGCAACGAAGACAATAACTGCAGATGAGAGATGGAAACCGGCAAAGTAAAAAATCTGTTAGACTTATTCCTCACCTTTGTCTCATTTAGTCGTCTCTCCCTTCTAATTCACTCGTGCTGGCGAAGTTCCGAGACGCTAAACCGATTTCTGTCCATTGCTTTAGAGCAGCTGGTGCCGATTTCTACGAGTGATGGAATGAGAAAAGCCATTTCCGGGTGAGAATTGAGTTTTCATTCATACGGAATTTGTGTAAAATCAACGTATTTGTGTGTGTATTCATCAATGTATTCAGCTACTGATGATAATCGACAAAATAATTTGTATGCATTGTTTGACGATTGGCTTGATTACTTTACCATTCAATGAAGTTTTTTTTACAATAAATTTTTCAGTCTTATCGCAAGCGCGGTTAGCATATCAACCCATAACTCCGAGTCGCTCGAAGTTGTACCGAAGAGGTAATTTTTATAATATTTGTCTTATTATTGAGTCATAAAAAATATTTCAGACTCCATATCCGCTCAGTTGACGAGTTCGTACTACAGTTGGCTCATAAGGTTCGTTAAAGCTGTCGAATGCGGAAAACAATAATTTGAAAGTCATGTGATGGAAACATTTCGTTTTTAGGCGAACAAGATGTCGCGTCAAACTTCAGCTTTGCTACACATAACTTTCGAGGCGTGTGACAAGGAGGAGGAGGAGGAGAAGGAGGACAAAGTAATTGACACTATTCTATGATGTCATGTTGATTTATGTGTTTTAACGTTGTGAACGAATACAAGGAATAACAATTTCCAGGAAAATGTGCCCACCAAGAAACCTGTGCGTTCATTGAAGATGAAGATGACCGAGATTACGGAAAAGGTGATATTTTGATTGATTTGATACTCAAAGAAACGCACGCTCTATATATATCGGAACACTTTGAACATCTTCTAAAGATGGGGTCTGAATTTCATCCATTCTCTCAGAAGACCTCTGATGTGTTAATATAATTGCTAGCCAATATAATTGCTTTCCAAGTCAACTCTAACAACGTGGTTCATGAAGAAAAAGGCTGATATACTGTTTTATCATTGCTTTCTATTGAAGTTGACTGCTGCTCAATTCAAATTGTTTTGTTACAGGTCAAGCAACTGCTTCGTCCTCTACAGGCACCACAGAAGAAGCATTCGCACGCCCTCGACAAGAGGTCGCTAAAACCAGAAAGGTTGTTGGAAACGGTGGAAAAAATCAGCGAAGAATGTGAAGCGATCGCGGTAAAGGAGAACAGTGGAGATCAGAAGGTTGGTGTTTGATCTCTGGCAGTTAAAAATCAATAACTTTGATATTTGACCGCCCCTTCAGGAGTCAACGTATGCCCGACTGCTTATCGAGATTCTCATTATCTTCTACGGAATATCCCATCAGCCCATCACGGAAGGCATGTTCAAGGTGAGTATTTTTAGAGAATATTTTTAATACGATAATCTAATGTCCTGATTCTGAAAATGTCATAGTAAATCATTTTGCAGGTGCTTCCTCTCTTGTTCGAGCTCGCCGTCGAGAAGCAGGCCGAGTATGTCCTTTTTCAATGATCAGTTATACGTTGTTTTTTTTCCAAATTTATGGGAACTTACATAAATTTGCAGAGAGGAGGCCACCGATATCAATCACGATCTTCACACGGAGGCTGATTTCCTCGCCCAACTGTACTTGCCGTGCATTCCATTGAATGAACAGCCACTGTTGAGGACAGTCGAGATATTGGAAATGGTGAGCGAATGATAATGTTATTTCTGTATCTTTATGTCAGACTTTCCTATGTTATCGCAAAAAAGAAGGTAATTTACACAATTGACAACAAAAAATAACAAAACTGCAAAGTACGAAAGTCTGAATACATTGCAGATCGTTAAAGAGTCTTCGGTTGCCACTCAACGGGAGACAGCGATCAAGTTCTTGCATGTGAGTGTGTTGCCATTTTTCTTGCAAATTCTGAAGTAGTGTGAAGATTTACAAGTTTGACCTACTTTTTAAAATAGATTTGTCGTTGTTTTTACGATTAACTTGTGATTATAATTAAAAAATCTTGAGGTTATGGTTAATTCGAACATCTTCCTCTTCGATCGTATGGGGGATGAGATGCGAGGACGAGTTCATTCACTTGTGTTAGCCGCATTGCTCGACAAAGAGGCATGTCTCTTTATTTTACAATCACATTTTTTTGTTTTGACATCTGCTATTGATTGTAGATAAACGCAGAAGTGAACTTTCAAATATCAAATAAATTCAGTTGCCAGTTCGTCGAGAAGCGGGACTTTGTCTTAGCGCCTTCCTTCACGTGGAATATTTCGAATTGAATGAACTACTAGAGGTGAATAGAAATCAACTAATGAACTGCGTTGTCGAAATAGCACATTTTGGAGCAGCAGCAGCCAAGTCTTTCCAGTCGCACCTTCGCTCTCTTCTTTCCTCGTCCGCACCCTTCTCCAAACAAGCCGCCTGTCTCGGCTTCTCGGCTATTGTCGGCGCCTTCCCTGACAATCTATCCAGCAAGGTTCGCCGTACCCACACCTATCTAATACATATGAAGGATGTGAATCGATAACTGATTTCATTACAGGTCGTTCCCGCACTTCGCGAGCTCTGTCGCATTAGCTCGGGCGCTGCGAAGGACACATTAGTACAGGTATAGTAATCTGGAATTCGAAGTACGGGAAATCGTCTCTTCATTCTCTCGTCTCTCTTATCTGTGAGAGAGTACGAGGAATGAAGAGACGATTTCTCGTATTTTGAACTCTACAGTAATCTTAATGCGCCTTGATGCTACCGTATCTCTTTAATAGCGTGTACAATGGATAATTTCAGCACTGGGCGACGAATGCACTGCGGGATTTCCGCGCCTCGCATCGGTACGTAATCGAAGATAAATGGATAATGAAAAAATATCGATGGAAATAGGGTTTCTCAATGGAACAGCATTGAGTGATGCAGGCTTCAGAACTCTTACCGTACCCTCACAATCGATCGATTGCAGTGACGATTGGTCTTCGGATGCAGCGGCAATCATTGGAGAAGATCTCATGTTCATGATCGACAACGAACTCAGCCCATCCTACTACGTTTAGAGGACGATCGGTCGATACACATTATCATCTTCCTTCATGTTTCCGTCGATGTCGAAAGTCGATTTTTTTAATTTCTTGAGTTGTAAATAGCACAGTCAATCTAGTTCATAGATAAATGTAGAACATAGAACATGATATGGATCTCCTGTAGTACAAAATGTCCAATTTGCCAATCAAATGCGACGTTGCGAATTCTGATATATTCAAGATTCTTCTAAAAATAAGCAAACAAGATGAATGGCTTACCGATGAATCAGTGGATCTCAAAACGCTTGGTGCAGTCTTCGACACATCCGTTGCTCCCATCGCAGCGAGAAAAGGAGTCCTGAAAATGTAATCAAAAATAGTGCTGCGTATCGTGCTCACCTCTTCAACAACCTAACGAAGGGCTCTCGATAACTGGGCGTCGTGAAAATAAGCAAAATGCTGTGCAGAGGCGCATGCATTAGTTGAATGCAGAAGAAGATGTTGGTTACTACTGCAAAAAAATCGATACAAATTTCGGGATACGGAAGATAAGAAGATCACTGACTCGGTGTGCCCCTCGCCGTTAGTACAGCGAGACCGTAGTAGGTGCAAGGCACGATTTGTACACCCAAAGGGAGGCTCATCTGCAAACTTTTCGGCTCAAATCCCCTCGTAGCAATCCAACCTGAGTAGCCAGAGTTATCGTCAGTTTTCGCTGAAGTGCACGCGTTTTATTGCTGATTCTCACAGCCTGAATGAAAATAATCATCTCAGACAGTTCTCAAAAACGTTGTTTACATGCTGTGAGAGCAGGTAGAAGGTGTGGAGGACGAAAAAGAGACACAGGGAAACAACCATTGCCATTCCCTGAATTTCCTTCGGATAATCACCAGTTAAATTGTACAGAATACCCCTATTGCCGGCACGTAAACCGCGATTAGAAGAGGCATATGAGACACTATCTGAGAGGGCTCACCTACCACCGTACATGAAAAAATAGAATATTCTGAAAAAAAATGCCCTAGGTATAACTTTTTGCGTAGAACTCGAAAATCGACCTTAAAAAGTCGTATCTCAAAAACTAAAATTCCTACAGCTGACTTCATGGTGAGAAGGGTGACATACAAATTTCTTTGTGAGGCTTTGAGTCATCCAACAAAGTATAAAATCTTTGAGATAATAAAAAAAGAAACTTTTCACAAAAAAAGTGAAAGGCTAGCTAACATAGAAAAAAAGTTATTCAACTTTTTGAGTAAAAAGAATTTTTCCTGAAAAAAAAAATGCGAAAAGGGGGAATTTTAAGTGCGATTTTCGGATTCCTCGTAAAAAGTTACATCTATGGTAATTTTTTCAGAATTTTAACTTTTCCCCCTTTTGCTCATCTTTGCCGTCAAAGGTTACGGTATACGTGATTTTTCCCTTATTTGGCGACCTAACTTCTTGCAATTAATCAATTTTCCAAGGGAAAAGACTCATACGGTATTAAAACGTCATATTACGAATATTTATCACCATTGGAATCGAATCCGCCACCATCATTTTTTCAGACCATGACCCGGGGTTCATGCCTCGAAAGTGATCCAACACCATGAACCCGGGGTCATGGTCCAAAAGTGACATGAAAAGTCATGTTCTAGAAACTTCAATTGCTATATGCCGATATGTTGCCTAGTCTCCAAGAAAATTTTCACCACCGGAAATACCGTAATTCGTTTAGCGAAAATTGATTTATTAAAATAAATATCTAATTCTTCTTTTAAAAAATCAGTTCTCGATTTCGCAGCTTCGGATTACGGTAATTTCGGTGGTGAAAAATTTCTTGGAGACTAGGCAACATATCGGCATATAGCAATTGAAGTTTCTCGAACATGACTTTTCATGTCACTTTTGGACCATGACCCCGGGTTCATGGTATTGGATCGCATTCGAAGCATGAACCCCGGGTCATGGTCTGAAAAAATGATGGTGGCGGATTCGATTCCAATGGTGATAAATATTCGTAGTATAGCGTTTTAATACTGTTCGAGTCTTTTCCCTTGGAAATTTCCTTAATTGCAAGAAGTTAGGTCGCCAAATAAGGGGAAAATCACGTATACCGTAACCTATGACGGCAAAGATGAGCAAAAGGGGGAAAAGTTAAAATTCTGAAAAAATTACCATATATGTAACTTTTTACAAGGAATCCGAAAATCGCACTTAAAATTCCCCCTTTTCACATTTTTATTTCAGGAAAAATTCTTTTTACTCAAAAAGTTGAATAACTTTTTTTCTAAGTTAGCTAGCCTTTCACTTTTTTTTGTGAAAAGTTTCTTTTTTTATTATCTCAAAGATTTTATACTTTGTTGGATGACTCAAAGCCTCACAAAGAAATTTGTATGTCACCCTTCTCACCATGAAGTCAGCTGTAGGAATTTTAGTTTTTGAGATACGACTTTTTAAGGTCGATTTTCGAGTTCTACGCAAAAAGTTATACCTAGGGCATTTTTTTCAGAATATTCTATTTTTTCATGTACGGTTGATAGGTGAAATCGCTCAGTTTTCTCAGATAGTGTCTCATATGATCACTGAATGAGTAGGCGAAAATATTCCATTTCCTGGCGTAGATCCATGCGAAAGAAGGGAATTCCTGAGATAAATAAAACTTTTTTGGGTAGTATGCAGTATGAAACCTGCACCACATACGCTCTGCCATCTGCTGCGGCGCTATAAGCGAACGCAAATATTGTGCCTGGAATACTAACAACAACCAGCAAGAAAACGCGAAAAACTGACGGCTGCAAATGCACTTTAGGAATAAACGCGAGCAAATATACCCACAGAGATCAGGGGAATAGTGGTCAGCTCTACAACTGCACGATGTTTAACGTGGAAACAGAAAACAATTGAGGCACCAGTGTGAGCTAGTGAGAAAAACAGGAGAGTCTGTAGAGTGCGCTCAGATTTGTAATTTGGAGATTGTAACTTCAAGCATTCGAAGTCTTACCAATCCAACGTGCCCGGGTATTTTCATTTGACACAGAAGTCCTTCACATATACCCGCAGGCAACGGAAACAGAGGAATACCGCATAGGAGCACTCCCAAATGGAAATCATTGAGAGTGATCAGCACCTGTACAAATAGTTCCCAAATTGAAATGGACGGAATATTTATTTTGTTTGAAATAAGCAACCTGAACTATCATTAGATGTTTCGCAAGCGCTCTTCCAGTGGGCGGAGTTCTAGTTCGCATGAGGAAGAATACAAGAGCAGAAAGGGTTAGTGTAACCCCAGTTGCAATGTGCATGTAGTACAGCATGAATGATATGAAGAAATCATCGATAGGCGAATCTTCTACCATCGATGACGACCGAAATTACCGAGATACACGCAAAAAGAGTAGGCTGATGTGTTTGTGTCCATCAGTTCCACCTGAAAATGGCGTAAATTTCCGAGTTAGAATTGTTTAGTCTAGCGTAATGGCAGGTGTTGTGGATTAGCATGAAATGCCGTATATCATTCCTACAACCTACAATTTATTTTTTTTAATCCTTTCCACACAAATGATCAAAGGATCTTGAATTCTCATGTGATGCATAGTGTGTTTCTGTAATATGTAAAGTTGCGAGGATTGGGACCATGCCGATTCAATGTTTTGTCGTGATCATGTTGATCGCGAGAATTCAGTAAACGAATCATCGATAAATGGAAATTTGATGCACTTTCCAAAATAATTTATTTATCTACATCGTGCCTGACTAACAACAGCAACGATCATTGTTCATTATACATTTTGTTGAAGAAATTGAATAAATAAGATAGGGAATGAATGAGTGAGAGCCGGCGATTAGTCTACCACAATCCGAGGGCGTCCCCGAAGTCGAATTTGAATCCTTCCAGTTCCTTCTGCACTGCACTGGGCAGACCGTCCTTGATCGCCTTGCCCTAAATGACGGATTTGGAATTTGCCGGTTCCGGCTCAAGAAAATCCGGTTCTGAGGAGAACTCACCGCTGTCTGGAACTTGCCCGGCTCCATGCCGTCCTGCATCATCAGGTCGCGGTACTGCAAATATGACACGTTTTAGAGCCGTGAATTATCCGGGAAGTAGCCAGGGTCGGAATTAAGAGGCTCTCAACAAACGACGGCTCTGACCTTCTTGGCGGGCGCCTGGGCAGCGGGACTCAGCTTACCGATGAGGCCATCGAGAAGTCCCGGGTTGGCCTGAAATAAGAAGGTCAGAATTACTTTTCCTTACGATAAAATGGTTTCACCTTCAGTTTCGCGCTGCCTGCCTTGAACTTCTCGATGACGTCAGCCGTCACTTCCGTCTGGGAGAGCATCGCTGACGAGTTTCTGCAATACTGAACTCTGAGGACAAAGCAAACAAAAACACCGGCAGAAAATGCAGAATCGCGAAGGGGAGGCAGACGAAGTAACTCCCGGATGAATTTTATCTAGGGAGCTAATCAGACAAAATGGAAATGAAGCGGAGAACCGTGGACTGAAACTGTCCTAGCCCGAGGCTTTTTATCCTCCTCCGTTTCCATGGCGGGAAACAGTGCGCATGGACTAGAGACAAGCGGGATCGGAAAAGAAGGAAAGACGAGCATAGATAGTGCAGGAAGGGAAGAGAGCGGGCAGAGGCAGTGCGAAAAGATCATGTACAGATGCGAAAACAGCGAGAGCCTGACGGCATCGGAGATGTGATCACAGAAATCTGGCCTATTTCCACGTATCGGGCTTGAAATGCATGGGAAAGGCACGAATAATGCACGTTTGGCTACTGGGAAAGCAAATTTCAAGCTTAGAAGCGGTAGGCCTCAAATTTTCCTTGTTCGTGCGGGACTACACGAAAGGCACACTTCCTTTGCGAAATAGCGCGGGAGAATGGAGACGGGAAAGAGAGAAGACATTTTGGGAGATATTGTGTGGAATAGGGAGAGACCAGGGAAGGGAGAGGACAGAGCTGGATATAGCGCAACAGCGATACACTCCAAACTAACACACACAAACAGGGACGTAGTCGCGAAAAATCAAGAGACCGAGCGAGTAGAGCGTGCACCCGCGTTAGTTGTTGCTTGAACAACAAAGAAGTCAAATGGCGTAGAACGCGGTAAATTATCAACAAATGTTCCCCATTCCTGGAATATCTTCACTGATATTCGAAATTCGATTATTATTTTTTTGATTTTGTCATTGTAATCGTTTGTGTGAGTATGCGAGAACAATTACAAAATTGACCAATATTTATGCATTAGAGATCTCAGAATTGGACATGACATAGAGAGATTGATTAAATATTTTTTGCTGAATAAGAGCAAGAAGTCGGGAATTGTAGGATCCATCATTTAGGCGGACGGAATGAGTCCGATGGCCTTGGCGACTTCCTCGTTGTGCTTCTCTAACTCCTTGAGCACGTCCTCCGAAAGGCCAGCCTTGATCGATTCCGCCTGTAAAGCCCGGATTAGCCATTTGCCGGTCCTTCAATCCAGCTCCAAAAACTCACCACTGCGTGGAACTTGCCAATGTCCTGCTCGTCCGAGATGACCAAATCGCGCAGCTGCAATCAGAATTGTTCAGAGCCCTCGGGGTGAGAGCCGGTAAATACGTACCTTCTTAGCAGGAGTCTGCGCAGCCGCACTCAGCTTGGCAATTGAAGCATCGACGATGGCTGGATTCGCCTGAATTTACAGCTTTAAACTGAGTTTAAAGCTGAAAATTGATGGAAACGGGCAAGATGTACCTTGACAGCGACTCTTCCTGCCATGAATTGAGCGATCATCTCGGGCGTGGGCTCCATATCTGCCATTTCTGACTCTTTCCTGTAAGGTATTCGGGTTTTCGTGTAGAACTACCATCAAAAGACTGCAAAAAACCTGGGCGGTGAGGCTAACTGACAAAATAAATAGCATAATAGTATAAAAGACACTATCTGACTCGATCGACATAGTCTTGGCACCGGCGAAAATACAACCTATGCTCAAACTTGCATGGTAGGTAGTGCGTGATGAGTGTATGCGGGCAAGGGGGTTTGCTAAGCTTCCTTGCTTCTCTACGTCCCGGGCAGTGGTAAAAAGTGCGTGATGACGTCATAGGTCAAAACTCGTAAAACGAATCCAATCGATACGGGAGTGGTCTAGCTGTGTTCCTCGTCGAATTCTAAGACATTTTTACTCGTGGGCATTTTTCGCTCAAATTTCATCGGAGGCTTAAAATCGATAAATTCGAAAATGTTGACACATTTTATTTTTTTAAATATGTTTACAGGTCCAACCCCTAGTTTTTTATTTGCGAAATAAATTCGTATTATGATAACACATATTCAGTAAATAGGCCGTAATATATCTCGATTGGAAAGGATGTTCAATTTGCAAAAATACGCGAAAAAGTTTGATGAAAGTGCTTACCGTACTCTCGAACTAATTGGCGGCTCCGGTTTTTTAGCTTACGGCTCCGGCTCTAATCTGCCTCTTTTGTTCAAAAAAATTTCTAACAACAGTCTAACATACCGTACCTTGTTACCGTAACCCAGACTACCGTAGCCCGATAGAATCACAAACTGATTTTATGTAACAGCTGATTTAACAAAAAAAAATTCTTTTTGATTTTTTTTGCAAATTGAAAATTTTGAAAAATTCGCGGGTTGATGAATGAAATTCACGCGAAGTGTAACCATTGAATATCAATGTTGATCAAAAACTTAATTAGAAAATAATATCAGTTTGTGATTCTATCGGGCTACGGTAGTATGGGTTAGGGTAACAAGGTACGGTATGTTAGACTGTTGTTAGAAATTTTTTTTGAACAAAAGAGGCAGATTAGAGCCAGAGCCGTAAGCTAAAAACCGGAACCGCCAATTAGTTCGAGAGTACGGTAAGCACTTTCATCAAACTTTTTCGCGTATTTTTGCAAATTGAACATCCTTTCCAATCGAGATATATTATGCCCTATTTACCGAACATGTGTTATCATAATACGAATTTATTTCGCAAATAAAAAACTAGGGGTTGGACCTGTAAACATAATTAAAAAAATAAAATGTGTCAAAATTTTCGAATTTATCAATTTTAAGCCTCCGATGAAATTTGAGCGAAAAATGCCCACGAGTAAAAATGTCTTAGAATTCGACGAGGAACACAGCTAGACCACTCCCGTATCGATTGGATTCGTTTTACGAGTTTTGACCTATGACGTCATCACGCACTTTTTACCACTGCCCGGGACGTAGAGAAGCAAGGAAGCTTAGCAAACCCCCTTGCCCGCATACACTCATCACGCACTACCTACCATGCAAGTTTGAGCATAGGTTGTATTTTCGCCGGTGCCAAGTACCTTCACAAGTATGTCGATCCGCTCAGATAGTGTCTTATAATAGTGAGCATAAATAAGTTGGCATCAACAATTTAGCAGGAAGCCGCAGTATATTACTTCCTGAGCAAACTGCTTCTCCTATTTGTAGCCTCCGGTTACCATGGGAGGAGCGATGGACGAGATAGTGCTTATTGTGGAGAGAATTGACAGAGGGATGTAGGAGAGAATGGATGAAATGAGGAGAGGTAAGGAAGGCGAAAAAGGACTACAAACAGAAACATTTCTCGGATAAATGGGTTCGTGCGAAATGAAGTGAGTCATCGTTTGAAGATCGACGATCACTTGTTGAGCTACGATGGCGTCAAACCCGAGATGATAATACAGTCCATTGGAATAATTTATTCATATTAGAGATCCAGGCGGTATACAGAAGAAATTACAAAATCGAGATAGTAATGAATAAGCCGGGAATTGTCGGAACCGGGAAATCAAGCTGTCGGCAGTCCGATGGCAGCTGCGACCTCTGCGTTGTGCGCCTCGAGCTCCGCCTTGACCTCGTCCGAGAGACCGCCCTGGATGCCGTCGAGCTGAAAAGTACGGATAAATGAAGGCTCCGGCTCGGAAAATCCGAAAAATTCTGTAAATTAACGGCTCCCACCTTGGCCTGGAAAGCGCCAATGTCCTGCTCGTCCGAGCACACCAGGTCGCGCAGCTGAAATTGGCGATTAGAAACGGGAATTCGATCCGAATCCGGAGCCGGAAAAAGCCAACCGAACCTTGGTGGCCACCTCCTTCGCCTCAGGGCTCAGCTTGGCGATGGACGCATCCACGATCTCAGGATTCGCCTTGGAATATGTGATTATCAATTGAAAACCAGGGAAAAAAGAATATACCTTGACGGCTTCGCGTCCCTGGTTGAACTTGTCGAGCATTTCCTGAGTAATCTGTGGTGCCTCACACATTTTAGAAGTTGAAGTTGCCTGTAAATCACTTATCTGAGTGACCGAAAAGTTGAGCCAACAAGCGGGGAGCAGCAAGAGAGGGAAAAGTAAAGCCGAGCTTGGGAGATCTTTCCTTTTGTTCGGCCCCGGTCGCTATGGAAGCCAGGTCCGCTGAATCATCCTGGGGGGAAATAGTGCAGTTTACGAAGAGAAACGAGACAATAGAGGGCGAAATAATGGGAAAAGTCGGGAGAGGGATGGGATGAGAGAGGAAGTGGCTAAAGCTGGAGCACTGAAACAATCGGCCAACAACAATTACGAAAAGGGATGTGAGTCAGCGGAGGGAAACCGAAAGACCGAAAGATCGATAAGATTTTGATGCCGGACCGAAAGTTGACGTGGGTGGTAATGATGGTATTCTTTTCATGTGAGCAAAACTTTAAAATTTAGATCCGTTCTAGAAATACACAGCATGCTGCATCCCATGAATGCCCGTTAGTATTCTGTCTATTTTGCTGATATTCGCCATTACGAATGTCAATGATCTATTTCAGACCCCTGCCATTGACGTGAGGCTCGATGAGGGTCGATGACTCGATGGCTCCAACTCAATGATCGTCATCCCTCCGTCACTGACCACTCTGTCCCTATTCCGCTTCATCTTCTCCTCCAGCTCTGATCGAAAGCATTCATATTAGGGCTGGCAAATGAAGAGAAGAAGGGAGAATGAAGAGACGATTTTCCCCTCCCTCTCATTCTCTCTTCATGAAGAATGACCCGGCCGGTCTCGCTCTTCATGAAGAGCAGTTTTCACGAGATCAGCTGTATCTGGCTTTGAAATTAAAATTTTCTCATGAAAATTTAAATGTGAGCTATGTAGGCTGTGCTTCATTCACCCATCTAAAAATATCAGAGATTTTACTCCCATTGCATAGCAAAATTGGTTTATGGCTTCTATTCTGCGGAGGTTTAGAGATATTGGGCAAACTCTGCTAACTTTTTCGAAGCTTTATCGTTATGTTAACAAAAAAATAACTGAAAGAACTATGTAAGGTGATAACGGGATACCCAGACTATGGTGCTCAATAGTGGAATACAAAAGTTGCACATGATTTAAATTTCTGCACCCAACCACTATAAATATCAACCGGATGCTATCATCTATGAAAACTAGGGATTCAAATTGGGGAATCAACACTGCTACGACACAATTCGGGCATGCAAGGTGATTTTCATCGAGTGTCAACACTGTCCCGCTTTTCTCTCACTCATCACGATTTTCGCCTCCATGTTTTCTCACGTTCTCATGCCACTATCTCATGTAAAATCGTTCTGGAAGCTCAAATATTTTCCCTTAGTCTCTTACCACCCTTCCTCACTATCCAATTCAGCGCGAAATTGGAATCCAAATGGTGAGGGAAGCCGATCCCAGGAAAGAGCAATTTGTATTTCTTTTGTCTCAAAAGACTCTCCAGCAGTGTTGGATAGTTCCTTCACGCAAGAAATATCCCAAACGAGAAAAACCCCGGTCGAAAACGCTCATATTTGAGTCTACTCTTCTTGAAGAGTACCTCATTCTTCATGAAGAGTTACCGTATCGCCCGGCCTCTTCGTGAAGAATGACGCCGCGTCGCGCGCCTTTGTGAGAGAGAATGAAGAGACAAATCTCACTCTTCATTTGCCAGCCCTAATTCATATTTCGTGATAAATCATTGTTGCTTTTTCCTTTCGATCCAACGAGACTCAATCGCTTTAGAATTATCTATGAAATAAAAGTGACCCAACACGGTTTTCTCACACTTTCGCTGATAAAATTCACAACCCTTGTGTTGTCGAAGCTTCATCGCTCGACGGTTTCGAAATGTTTGTATGCTCACTACTTTTCTAGAGCCTCATCCTGGAGCCTCGCCTCAGATGGCGACAGATTATCGATGAGTCGGATGTGAAAAAGATGATAAATGCATTATGATCGTTTGTTGTCGCCTTCCGTGCTTCTCCGACAGGTTTCGAATATTTTCGAACAGATTCATGCTATCAATTTGTTGATTTTTTTAACACTCTGAGCGTCATCAAATATTTTCAGTAATTATGGCCGATCGATGATGTTTTGGTCTAGTTCGAATAACGGTAAGATCGATAATTATGATGCAATTTGAACAAGTCATAGTATTTCAGATCGGTGCTAGGATTCTCGCCAGCTTGGCAATTCTGTGCTCGTTCGCATCTCTTGTCCAAGTGCTCAAACCAATGACCACTCTACTGCTTCCCTGGTATAGACTGGGCACGGTACTTTCTTCATCAAATATTACATCGCGATTTGGTACAATACCCAGATTGTCGTGAATGTCGCCGAAATCGGTGCATCAGTGCTCGTTTTCATAGCCTGCAATAATGGTAGCGCCAAGAAAATGCTGCCTATGCTCTTCTATTGTGTGATTAATTTTAATGATTACAATTTGTAATAAACACAAGCTCGCTTGAAATATTTTATTCAGCCCCTTGCAATTGTCTGGTGGGCGTTCGTATTTGTTATTAGCACCATAGGAGTCTTCTACCACTCCGAAACGCGTTCGTCCCCCAGCATAAAGGAATCTGATAATTCTCGATTCTTCAGATCTTCCATACCCAATATGGGCTGCAATTTCGATCACGCTACAGATTTGGTTTACTGTATTCTGGAGCTGATTTAGCTATCTGAGAATGCAAAGGTAACGAAAAATTGCTAAAATATACGATATTTATTATTTTACAGCGAGCTTTTGCTGACGGACGGTAGTGTCTGAATGCAGCCCTTTTCCAAAAGAGATATTTACCAAGAAGAAGATTTATAACAGCCGTCTCTCGATATTGATAGTATCGGAAGAAAAGCATTGGATCTCTATTCCATTCTATATCATTGTTTTCATTGTTTTCATAAAGATGTTCATTTTTTTGCTTTTATGCCGTTGAAAATCATACGTCTATTATATCTTCAAATACTTGAATTAGCTACATTTTTAAAATCATCTATCACGTGGCGTCATGAACTCGATAAGATTCTCAACGTCGACACTTCAATCAATGGATTCCTCATTATCGATCTAGCAAGGAATCTATGCAATCCTCTTCGATAGTCAGAGATGAGTAGAATGATGACAGTAGCATCCCACACAGGAAAACACGTGTAGACGGGACTGACGACATCGTGAATTCCCCAGTCGGATATTCGAAAATAAGGAAGATTAATTGCAATGAGAGATGGAATATGTACAAACAAGAGTGGGACTGAAGCCTGCAAATCGGAGAAAAGGGGAAATAATCGTTCAGATACGAAAAACGTACCTGTGCACAGAGTGCAACGAGCAGTTTCCTCTGTAACTTGATCGCTTGGATTGATCTCTTGTCAATTTTGCTGATGTGATAAAATGTGAGAAAGGCGAGTGTAGATGCAAGGAATATGGAAGAAATCATAAGAACGTTTGAAATAATATTCGTTGAGAATAACTTCGGATCGGACCGTCCATCTCGCTGGAGAAAATGGTTATTGACAGAAAATAATAAAAAAAATCAGACCCAGTGATCCAATACAATCCATGCATTTTCAATATGTCGGCCGTACTTTCTTTCGCATTCTTCCACGAGATTCTGCTTAGCGACCGTCTCTTCCGGGTTCGTTGTCACAAACATGCTCAGCATGTACCCAAAATCCTTTTCATTGTCTCCACTCTGATCGATAGAAAGCCAATGCTAACCATGAAGCCAGTTCTCCAACTATTCCATTTCCAAGCGCCATAATAAAGTGTTTGTTCTTGAACAGATGGATCAAATGCGGATAGCGAACGGACAAATATCGATAGAGAAAGTGAATGATGAGAAGAGTGAACGGAACGGATTGAAATGCAATGTAGATTGCGGTTACGCTCTGAAATGTATATTTCAATGGTTCATCCTAATTCACAGATTCCAAGTCATACCCGATCGTCGAGAAAAGTGTCTGTAGAGACGCCGTGTGTTGTGCCAACGAGGACCGTTCTCTTCAATAAACGTTTTAAGAGAGCAGATCTGAGAAAATTCACCATTTTTGACATTCTCCGGACATCGCTCCAGGATTTTCGATTCCGGTCTTCATATCCATAGGGCCTGGGAGGCTTTTGACCTTGTTTACAAAAATGATGACGTCACCGCCTGTATTGCGCAATGCGGCGCAAAAGTTGCGGGTATGTGTAAATAAGATGAAAATTCATAACTTCTCAACCGATCATGTTATTTCCAAAATTTCTTTTGCAGTGTAGTAGGTATGCCCTGAGTGTGCTATAGCACCATTGGGATCAAATTCAGGTCGGATACTATGTCGACTTTTTGACTCAGACTTTCACTTTTTTGGAGTTCTCTGTATTGAAGAGTCATTTGGGCCCAACTAAACTAGGTATGTGGGTATACCCCATTACCCCCAATATCGATACCACCACTAATGGAGCGAATCGGAAGAGGTATATTTTTGAAAAAGTCATCTGAATGATTTCTTGTCAGTCCATGGACACATTCTTTTTCCGCTATCTACCTACTCAATAAGAAATCTTTGTGACAAACCACTCAAATAGTATTATTAGACCGTATTTCGAATATTTATCGCCATATGAGTTGAATCCGCGACAGTGAGTTTTTCGACCCATGACCCGGGGTTCATGCCTCGAATGTGACTCACGACCATGAACCCGGGGTCATGGTCCGAAATGGACCGAAAAAGTCATGATGGAGGAACTTCATGTACTATACACCAATGTATGCTACAGTAGACCAGTAATATATTATAACCAAAATCACCGTGTTACGGCAGTCGAGGAATCGAGAACTGGCTTTTTAATCAAAATTTCGAATAAATCCTGTTTTCTAGACCTGTATTACGGTGATTTCGGTTACAATATATTACTGGTCTACTGTAGCATACATTGGTGTATAGTACATGAAGTTCCTCCATCATGACTTTTCGGTCCATTTCGGACCATGACCCCGGGTTCATGGTCGTGAGTCACATTCGAGGCATGAACCCCGGGTCATGGGTCGAAAAATTCACTGTCGCGGATTCAACTCATATGGCGATAAATATTCGAAATACGGTCTAATAATACTATTTGAGTGGTTGGTCACAAAGATTTCTTATTGAGTAAGTAGATAGCGGAAAAAGAATGTGTCCATGGACTGACCAGAAATCATTCAGATGACTTTTTCAAAAATATACCTCTTCCGATTCGCTCCATTAGTGGTGGTATCGATATTGGGGGTAATGGGGTATACCCACATACCTAGTTTAGTTGGGCCCAAATGACTCTTCAATACAGAGAACTCCAAAAAAGTGAAAGTCTGAGTCAAAAAGTCGACATAGTATCCGACCTGAATTTGATCCCAATGGTGCTATAGCACACTCAGGGCATACCTACTACACTGCAAAAGAAATTTTGGAAATAACATGATCGGTTGAGAAGTTATGAATTTTCATCTTATTTACACATACCCGCAACTTTTGCGCCGCATTGCGCAATACAGGCGGTGACGTCATCATTTTTGTAAACAAGGTCAAAAGCCTCCCATGCCCTATGGATATGAGGACCGGAATCGAAAATCCTGGAGCGATGTCCGGGGGTGGTCACTTTTCTCAGATCCGCTCTCTTAATCAATTATTTAAAGCAATTCATACCGGATGCACAATTGCATGCTGAACAACGAGAAATATATCCGTAACGGCAAAAGCAGTGAGCAAATTCTTGTATGCTCCGAAATGCGCCGACGAGAATCTTCTGATTGCGTAGAGCAATAACGAACTCAGCAAGAGCCCTGTCACTTAAATTGAGAAATTATAAGATGTCTACCATAAAAAACCTGTATTAATTCGCTCTAGAAGTTCCAGGACGCGGACAAGCGTAAACATCACACTTCACCTGTGAGCGAACAGTGATTAACAAATAAGCGAAATAACAAAATTGTAAAGTTCAGTGGATACACCGCACTTGTATTATCAAAATCTATGCCAACTTCGTGTGAACACCTCGGGTCGCACTTTCAAGGACACGGAAGCCCGAGCTATTGACAACTAGGACGAACAATGAGGGATCAAGCTACAATTGAACCGTGACGTCGACAAAGAGATATGGAGAATATATTCAAATTATTGATGACATTCATTAGTCAAATTCCTTGGGGATTTCCCAATGTTTGTCAATCATATGTATGCACTAGAGCTGGTCGAAAAAAGTCGAAAAAAACGAAAGTGTGAAAACTTTATTGTAGTTCATGATGACAGTATAGGGATAATATTCATGAATAAGTCAAGAAGTGATTGAAAATTGGCAAGATTCATCAGTTACATGGGAGCCGGGAACCAATAAAGGCCGAGAATTTGATTGAATTCCAGCTTGAATCCCTCCAACTCCTTGAGCACAGGCTCGGGAAGTCCGGCCATGATCTCGGGTCCCTAAATACGTATTTCTAACTTCAGGTCCTGGTCGTGATGCTAAACTCCGTCTTCAAAGAAATAGAACACTCACAGCTCTCTGGAACAGGCACGGGTTCATGTCATCTCGCAGCATCAATTCACGGAACTGCAAAGTTCAAGTTTCGCTTCGGAAATGGTCAACAACTGGTAAATAGATCAAACCTTTCTTGCGGGTGTCTGAGCATCATGGCTCAGCTTGGACAGGGCATCGTCGAGAATCGCCGGCTTTGCCTGAGATTTTATCTAGCTTCTCGAGAGAGAAAAGCTATAATCACCTTCAGGAGAGCCTTTGCATCCTCGAATTTCTCGTAGACTTCCGGATTCGCCTGGCACAACATCGATGACTGCAAATTACGATATATTTACAGTTAACATTTATCGTAAAAGCGTAGAATAAGAAAAATTGGAAGAAAGACAATGTCGTGCGTTCGTTGCGAATTGCGATATATTTCCCGTTAGACATAGTGGCTTTATGGGAGTATTGTCGCATGCGTGGAATACTAAATGCAAATTGCATAGTGAAATTCTCTCACAACAAAAAAGAAACAGAGTACGTCAGAATTGAGTAAGAAGAAATAGTATAGCTGAATGAATCCGTTGGAGGCTGAGAGTCTTTCTCTCTCCTTCTCCACTGCATTTCGTTTCCATGGCTGTGAGGGTGCGTGGAGAGATGGCAGTGAAAGGAGAGAGTCGAGAGAGGAAAGGGAAAGAGGGTGAGATCGAAATACCACGGAAGCTCGACAAAGCGCACAGAAACTTCATCGAAACAACATAGCATTGTCGAAATAGAACTGATCATTCATGGTTAACAATTTCTTGACCGCTTGTCACAGTAACATTTCGAATCGTTGATTGCAAGACTGAGCCACGATTCCGACAGTGAAATAGTAGCCTCGAATTAATATTTTCTGTCCATGTGAAATCTTGTATTTGTCTTGATCTTCATACCTTAGTTCTTTTCTCATTTCAGTATTCACTATTAGCATAAGAAGAGGTGGGGAAAGAGTCTTGATCATGACAACCCATGGCAAGCACATAAACACATTTGACGACCCCTCTGATTGATAAATAGACCAGTAAACCTGGAATTATAATTTTCGCAATCAGAAAGCCACTATATCTAATTGTTTGAAAAACACAATTAATGAATTATTGTTTGAAAAACACAATTAATGAATGGTTAAAGCATTGAGAACGTACTTGGTATGAGATTGCAGGCGTATTAGTGAGAAGAATCAACAATCCGAGCAAGAAAAGTCTTATTTCTATTGCGTCTGTTACTTCCTGAAATAATCTTCAGTTGTTCATGTGACTTGCACTGAAATCATTCTCAAAATAAGACAAAGCTCACTGTAGAATTTATAATTTGAACAGCTATGATACTGTAGAGAATGAAACATATGAAATTGCAAAGAAGCATGTGGACAAAGACTACGAGGCTGCGATTTATCTGAATGTTTTTTTTTCCAGCTCAATTCTCATTTGTGCTACTAATGTGTTGAAATCAAGACATTTCGAATTCATTCAGATCAAAAACCTATGAAACAAATCAGAACAGGTGCTTTTCTTTTCCCAAGATATCGAAAATCAAACCTCAACAGACATAATGAAACTTACATTTGGAAAATTTACCGTAGAATCTGCGTGCAGCATATAAATCTGAACATTGTTTCGTGAAATTTGTTTAAGAGACCTTCTCCATAACAATTCACCATTTCGACCCCCCTTCCGGACATCCTCCAAGATTTTCGAATCAGACCTCCACATTGTGGTCACAGGAGAGGGTCGACCCCTTGTTTACAAAGCAACAGTACTTGGCCCCTCTAGCCTCTAACGCGCGCTGCCACGCGCGCGCAAATCTCGAAATTTGGCCCAAAACGTGGTTTTCATATCTCAGCAACCGAACAAGTTAGAGGTGAAATTCTTTTTGTGTTATGTTAGTGACCTCTTATGTGCAAAAAATCACAATTGAAGAAAATTATATCTCAAAATATAGTACGACTTTTAAAAATTTTTTTTAGATTTTTAGATTTTTTCCATGCTCAAATACATTTGCGCAGGATCTCACCTACTGCATATTGTAGCCATCTTGCGTCTAGAAAAGATCCACCACAAAAATCAATGATCGGGCTCTTCACGAGTGGCTAAAAATGCGAACGAATGATGATATGTGCAAAAATCGCATGTTCGAACTTTACTATCTGGTCAGATATTGGAATAATTTCATATCGAAATTACTTATTGATCTATATCTTGAACTTTTTTCGTCATTATTCAAGTTTGCGGTTCGATAATACAATGATTTTATTTGTTCTGACACGAGATAAGAAAATACGGTTTTCGATTTCCGGATTTATCGTAATTCTTTGGCTGGTATAAGTTTGCGCAGGATCTGCCCTAGAATATGTTTAGACCATCACCCTACCGCATAACACCAACAACAAAAATGAAGCATACAGGTTTTCACGAGTACCAAAAACTTCATCTGAACGACCTAGAGTCAGATGCCGAAATAACATTTTTGCAAATCCCTTCCCCCTCCCTGTGTGATTTTAGTCAAATACTGCTCAAATATATTTGATACACCATCTAGCATACATTAATAGCAATATGGGTCAAATTAGCCATCATGACTTTTTAGACCCATGACCCGGGGTTCATGCATCAGAAGTGGCGCTCGACCATGAACCCCGGGTCATGGTAAAAAAAAGAAAAAAAAAAACATAAAAAAATATAAAAAATTATAATAAAATAATAAAAAAAAGAAAAACAAAAAAATAAAAAAAAAAAAAAAAAAAAAAAATAAAAAAAAGAAAAAAAAAAACAAATTAAAACCATGACCCGGGGTTCATGGTCGAGCGCCACTTCTGATGCATGAACCCCGGGTCATGGGTCTAAAAAGTCATGATGGCAAATTTGACCCATATTGCAATAAATGTATGCTAGATGGTGTAACAAATATATTTGAGCAGTATTTGACTAAAATCACACAGGGAGGGGGAAGGGATATGCAAAAAAGTTATTTCGGCATCAGACTCTAGGTCGTTCAGATGAAGTATTAGGTACTCGTGAAAACCTGTATGCTTCATATTTGTTGATGGTGTTATGCGGTAGGGTGATGGTCAAAACATATACTAGGGCAGATCCTGCGCAAACTTATACCAGCCAAAGAATTACGATAAATCCGGAAATCGAAAACCGTATTTTCTTATCTCGTGTCAGAACAAATAAAATCATTGTATTATCGAACCGCAAACTTGAAAAATGACGAAAAAAGTTCAAGATATAGATCAATAAGTAATTTCGATATGAAATTATTCCAATATCTGACCAGATAGAAAAGTTCGAACATGCGATTTTTGCACAAATCATCATTCGAACGCATTTTTAGCCACTCGTGAAGAGCCCGATCATTGATTTTTGTGGTGGATCTTTTCTAGACGCAAGATGGCTACAATATGCAGTAGGTGAGATCCTGCGCAAATGTATTTGAGCAAGGAAAAAATCTAAAAATCTAAAAAAAAAAAAAAAAAGTCGTACTATATTTTGAGATATAATTTTCTTCAATTGTGATTTTTTGCACATAAGAGGTCACTAACATAACACAAAAAGAATTTCACCTCTAACTTGTTCGGTTGCCGAGATATGAAAACCACGTTTTGGGCCACATTTCGAGATTCGCGCGCGCGTGGCGGCGCGCGTTAGAAGCTATAGGGGCCAAGTACTGTTGTTTTATAAACAAGGGGTCGACCCTCTCCTGTGACCACAATGTGGATGTCTGATTCGAAAATCTTGGAGGATGTCCGCTCCATGCTGAATTTTTATGGAGAAGGTCTCTTAAGATGACTTGGTGAATGAGATCTATGGCAAAACCTTCTCCGTGGAGTTCTCAGAAATATCGATAAAAAATCCCGGTGCCGCAATTGTCATGAAACACGGAGTGAACGAATAAATGACAATGAATATAATCATTGCAAATGTGCGTGCTCGAGTGAACAACTAAACAATTCCATTACTGCGGTTCATTAGAAAACAACTTTACATTTCTGAAAAAGAGGGGAAATAACATAGCAAGGAATCGATTCGAAGATACAAATAGATTAGCGACGTCTTGAACGACTGGAAAATAGTACATAAGTCTGAAAATTCAATATCTGAGAAAGAATCGGTAAAAAACACGAACGTATTTGCAACGGAAAGAATCCAAGAATATTCCGGCCTCCAATCCGAATTCCACTCATCATTTTGAAATTTGAAATAGAATTGAGAAACACCAGGAAGGAACGGAAGATAGTAGAAGAAAAGGTTCATAGTGAAGAAGAGTACGTCCTGGCACTTTGCATGATACAGAAAATAGAGTTCACTTACTATTGAGCCAGAAAACACAAAGAGTGTGTAGAAACTGTATGAGAACTGGGGACGTATCGTGAGCAATATCAACTCGATTATGTAGAGAATGAATAGCGGAATACTGATGAACATGTAGCAAACGAATAATATTAGGCGCAATTCCATTGATAGAACGGATTTTGATGGTTGAGACACAGAAATTTGGAAGTTGAATGAAACATTGCCAAAAAGCAGCTGAACATTGCGGATTTATCAGCCAGCGTGGAATCAGAAAGCAGGTGGAACTTTGAGGCCAGTCGAAACACAAATGTACTATTTCATAATATTGAGAAAATAGCATCGTGCATTAAACGAAAAAAAACCAAACTGTTGGCATGGTCTTCGATTCAGTAGAAGCAAGATAAGAATAGCAAGAACAATAGTTGTAGATATCAATCTTCCCTCCGACAACATAATAAATAAGAAAACAGTGTTATAGAGCAGTAAGCTTTGAAAAATGGAACTATTTTTTTTATGAATTCGCATGCTTTCACTACAACATGAACGGAATTTCGCTTTTATTTGATGGATTTCATATTTTTCATTTCATATTAATATGGTTCCAATAACACTCAGATATTGAAATTATTTGAGTTGTGTTGTTATTTTGTGACAGACAATTCTCAGTTCAACATTATTTATCTACAATTAGTATCGTGCCTGACTAACAATCGCAACGATTCGAGATCAGAGAGACCATTTGTGTGAAGGGGGCAAGTAAGAGGGGAAGGGAGGGGATGGCTCAAAGGAACTGCAGTTCCGAGCCTGAATACAAACGAGGGCAGGGATTGGGTTGAGTGGGGTGTGAATCGGGGACCGGCTTTTCCAGATCTGCAGCTTAGGCGGGAATGCCGAGGACCTTGTGGACCTCCGCCTTGTGGGCCTCGAGCTCCTTCTTGATGTCCTCAGAGATGCCCTCTTTGATAGTCGCGCCCTACAAAATCCGGGTTTGGCATTTGCCGGCTAAACCGGGAAATAGTGAACTTACCAGCGCCTGCATCTTGGCCGGATCCTGTTCATCGGAGAGCATCAGATCACGGAACTGCAATATTTCGTTAATTGTTGAACCAGTGACTGCCAGAGCCGGGGAATATGCGGAACCGGCGAATGAAAAAATCCGGCAAATGGAAAACCGCGAACCTTCTTGGCCGGGACCTGGGCAGCGGCGCTCAGCTTTCCGATCGAGGCATCGAGAATGGTCGGATTGGCCTGAGTGAGGAATAGTTTCGAAATTTCAAGATATCATTGGAACCTTGAGGATGGCTCTGCCGGCCTTCCATTTCTCGATCTGTTCAGGAGTGGGCTTGGCATCAGACATGGTTGTAGATTAGCAAGTTTTCTGAAATTAAACGTTGGTTGAAGCATTAAAGGCGCTAATATTGTGAAAAATTAGAGAACAGCGAGGCGGATCGATGTGCCGATGGAAACGGATCTCTCTTATATAGGGCAGTCGTTGCTATGGAAGAGATCTCGGGCGAAGCGAAAGGAAAACACCTGAGAAATAGCGCGGAAAATCGAGAGTGCTGGAAGGATGAACGGACGAGAGACAAGGGAGAATCGAGAGGGCGCAGAGATGCGAGAAGAGTAGACGGACTACGAATGAGTCGCGAAATTGACACAAACACAAACGAAAGTGCGCGTGAGTAAGGGAAACATCGGGGAATTCGATCTCAACGATATCTCGTCGAGCACATTTAACTACAAAAGGGAACTCGTCGGGCAACTGATTGAGTCTTTTCGGGAGACGAGTGTGAGAAAATTACTGAGCGATTCGAAGAAAGAAGCTGAATAAAGCAGAGAACAGAAACAACTTGGAACAACCTTTTCAATACAGATTCTCCGATTTTTTAATATCAAATTTCCCATGCTATCGCAAAATTCATCGATTTCTTTGACGCAATTTTACCGATGGAGGCCTTCTTTTATCTATGCGGGGATTGCATATCATATTTTAAAAAAAATAACTTTTGCATTACTGTAGTTGTTGGGAACGATTCAATTACACCAAAAAGGAAACCGTTCAACAATTGCACAAAAGAGGACCAACTTCAAAGGAAATAAGTAAAAACAGAAGGAAATATTCAAGGGGGTTAAAATATTATTTTTGTTTCCGGTTTCGGATTTGTCAACAATCACGTTTTCTCGCCATTTTACTAGCATGAACGATATTTCAAATTTGTTTTTGCGCTTTTCTCTTTATAGATATTTCAGGAAAAAATATATATTAAAAATATTTGAGTTGTTTTGTTATTATGAGACAGTCGATGATCAGTTCAACATTATTTATCTACAATTAGCATCGTGCCTGACTAACAACAGCGATGAGGAGAGACCATATAGACCATTGTGTTACGGGGGCAAGTAAGGTAGGACGAAGGGATGGCTCAAAGGAACAATAGTTCCGAGCCTGAATACAAACGAGGGCAGGGGCAGGGTGAATGTAGGAATCGGGACCGGGATTTCCAAGTCCGCAGTTTAGACGGGAATGCCGAGGATCTTGTGGACCTCAGCCTTGTGGGCCTCGAGTTCCTTCTTTAGATCCTCAGAGACGCTCTCCTTGATTGCTGCTCCCTGCATATGATAGATAAATTCCGGATTATTGCATTTACCGACTCTACATCCGACTCGATAAAGTTGTTCTTACCAGGGACTGCAGCTTGGCGGGATCTTCCTCCGCGGACAGCATCAGATCACGGAACTGCAATATATTTTTGGTTTATTGTGGGCTGGAGGTTACCAAGAACCGGAGAATAATCGAAGGCGGGAAATAGCAACACACAAACCTTCTTGGCAGGGACTTGCGCAGCGGCGCTCAGCTTGCCAATCGAAGCATCGAGAATCGTCGGATTGGCCTGAAAAGGTTATTCGGTACCTAATTTCACTAAATCATCAAACCTTGAGGGTGACTCTTCCGGCCTTGAACTTCTCGATCATCTCAGGGGTGAGCTTCGGGTCAGACATCGTAGTTGTAGGTCAAGTTTTCTGAAAAATCAGTATTCTATAGAAGCAACAAAAGGAGAAGTAATGTAAAGAACAAATAATCGATGAGCCTATGGAAACGGATCTCTCTTATATAGGACACCCGTTACCTTGGGAAAGATCATGGCCGAGACGTCGAAAACATCTTAGAAATAGTGCGGAAAAATCGAGAGAACGGGGAGGGGAAATGGAGAGAGATCAGGGAGAATGGAGAGGGCGCAGTGAAACGAGAGGAGTAGACGGACTACAGATGTAACGCCAAACGGGCACAAGCACACACGAAAGTGCGCGTGAGTAAGGGAAACTTCTAGTAAATTGATCTCAACGAAGCCTCGTTGAGCTCAATTACTGGACCACGAATGAGGTTCAACTACAAAAGTGACTCGTCGGGCCACTGATTGAGTCTTTTCGGGAGATGAGAAAATGAGCGATTCGAAGAAAGAAGCCGAGTAAAGCAGAGAACATGAACAACTTGGAACAGCATAGGCAATGCAGAGTCTTCGAATTGTTTGTTATCAAAATTCCCCTATTTACGCAAAACTCATGAATATCATTGATGCAACTTCTTCTTGACTTCTTCTATGATATTTGTACGTTCAAAGAATAGCGTTCGAAATTATATGTTACAAATTAATTGTCTACCGATATCAATGAATATTTTATTCAAGATCATTTTACATAATTTACAGGGATTTCAGCTATCATGGAAAGTAAATCGAAAATACTGAGACGTTAGGTGATGGAAAAAATACGGAGAACTCTGGATAAAGGGGCATTTAGGCAAATCCGAGTGCGACGGCGACCTCCTTTCTGTGCGACTCGAGCTCCTTCTTCACCTCCTCCGACAGACCTTCCTTGGCGGCCGCTGCCTGCAAATGGCGAAATTGCTATTCGCCAGTTCTTTAAATTCCGGTTCTGGCAAAACACGGTTTCTAGACTCACCACAGCGTGGAACTTGGCGGGATCCTCCTCGTTGGAGAGCACGAGGTCGCGGAACTGCAAAGCAGGAAGGTAATCTACTAAGCCGAAGAATAAAAACTTAAATTAATTGACGGCTCTCACCTTCTTGGCCGGCTCCTGTGCAGCGGGGCTCAGCTTTGCGATGAGACCATCGATGGCAGTCGGGTTGGCCTGAGATAAATGCTGATTGAACTATTCTAATATAAGACTGTGAAGAGAAACTGAAGTGCTAATTATGAATCTTCAATAATTCGTGGAAGCAATTGGTTACCTGGAGGGCCTTTCTTCCAGCCTTGAACTTCTCAACCTGCTCGGGAGTGGGCTTGAAGTCGGCCATTTTGAAGTGGTTTTCTGTAATTTACATAGTAAGCAAACAACAACTTGATCAATCGAAAGATGGAAATGAAGACATGCGAAGGATAACAGAAAGGTTTGTCAGAGCGACGATTGATGTGGTGATTTATTGCCACGCTTCGGTCGGCTTATATGCGCCACGAAACCGTGATGGACTGTGCGGACAAAGTTCTGCTCTACAATGCTTCACACTGAGAGATTTGGAGGAAGAGTGGGCGAGAGATCAGGGGGAAGCGAGAGACGATATAGATGGGAAGGAAGGGAGCACGAAGGGCACACTATTGCGAATTTCGGATTGAGAGGATCTGCAGAGGTGATGAAAGATGACGCTTAGTCATCAAACAACAATAATAGCTCACAATAATCTTCGGTCAACAGTCGTTATTGCATTTTGTCTGAAAACAGGGATTATCTCATTATTTTTCTATTTCTATACCTTGATTATTATCGTATTGCATGTGATGATTGGTGTGAAAGCTCGGTCGTTCAATTTTGTGTGGGAACGTACATATCAGACGACAGAAATACTAGCATAATTATGATCTTGCAAGCTTGACCACTTTTTCTTCAGGGTGATCATTAGGAAATCTTTGCAAGCAATGGCCATGTTCAATATTATGAGCAGAGATGTTTGTGCGAAGTAGAGATCTATTAATTGTCCATGGAAGTAAAACTGCTCACTTCCCCGCTTGACCATTTCCGGAGAGATCTTGTTCATTTTGTGAACAGCGATCTTTTTCGCAGGTCTGCAAACTACCGATCTATGTTCTTGTTCAACCTTTTGAGCAGAGATGTATTGGTGAAACAGAGATCTATCAACTCTGCATGGGAACTTCCACTACAGAAATAGGCGGGAAATCTTGTTCATACATTCTATCCTCAGTGACCATTAGGCAAGGTCTGTCATCTTTGATTTTGCGATATTTTGAGCTGAGATGTGTGTTCAAAGTCGAGATCTATCATTTCCCCATGTGAACGTCAACCAGAGACGAGAGATCACCAAAGCAATTAGTCATAATCTCCTTGCCGGCTTTAGATAACAACAACTTTTTCTTGACGAGGCTGTCAAGATTGCGCTACAAGTGTAGCGAAAGCAGATATTTGTACTTGACTACGAATAGTTCACAGAACGAAAAGAGTGTGAGAAGTATGCCGACGACGTGTCAGTTTTATGATATTTGTCAAATATGGAGATAAATGTGAACGGTTTTTGGCCTTTGCTGTCATCGAAAATATGATTACAGATGATGAGCTTAGAAAAATGCAAGCGCTATCTCCAAAACTCTCACTCCTATGCACTATTGTTGCTCGAACTCTGCTCAGTAGGTACTAGAGTACTAAACGGGCCCGTATTGGCGCCCCTCTCCATTACGGGCCCGATTAGAATTCGAGAGAGGAGGGGGAGCTAAACGTGGCACGTTTAGCTAAACGTGCCACGTTTAGCTCCCCCTCCCCTCTAGTCCCCTGAGATGGGAAGCGCTCTCTTCATTCCGCATGCTCTCTCGCTCGCAACTAGGGAAGAGATAGGGGAGAGGGAGCTAAACGTGCCACGTTTAGATAAACGTGGCACGTTTAGCTTCCCCTCCCTAAACGGGCCCGTTTTCCCGTTATCGTTTAGACAACCCTAGTAGGTACCCAATCCTCAAACACGAGAGAACGTCTGATAGGAGAAATCACAAAGTCACGCAAGATAACCGAAAAGCAGAAGCCACAGGGCGCATCCATTGTGATTCCGAGAAATTTTCTCGTCGGGAGATTCATTCTGATGAGTCTCTGAGACAGTTGAACTTCTTAATTTATTGCGATTTCATTGGGTGAGGGCTGCATTGCTATGGGAATATTCGATGCGAATGAACGTCGTGCTCTTCATTTTGCTTGTACTGCCGCCATTGCTGATTGTTCCGACGCCCGATGTAGTTAATCGAAGAAAAGTCTAGAAAGTGTCTAATTATTTGTGAACCGACAACGCACCTGAACACATCAAGTGTTCCGACATAGGAATACCGCCGCGTGCAATACCGTAGCGCAACCAGAAAGCACCTTATCACTTGATTTATTTCTGTGGCCCATTTCCATAGTTCGTAAACGGTCACAAATTATCTACCACAAGAGTTAATCGTAGAATAGGCATGGTAATGACGGGGAGAACAACCGCGATGGGGGTTGCAAGCGATAGAAACACTATTGTCAGAGGAACGGCAAACAATATTTCGTAATAAATAGAGAAGCGCTTACTTGGTATACCATGGAGGCCATGAAGCGCAATTGAATCTTGTATTTTCGCATTCGCTGGAGGCTTTGCAACTACAAAGTGGACTCAACGTAATCAATATTTGTAAGAACTGTACCGATTCTTTTCCTAATCGAAATACGACGTGGTAAATAATAAATATGTAGACAGATAAACAAACAAGGAGGGATGCCAGTTGCAGGTACATCTCTGATGTGGTCGAATTATGCCCTTTGCAAAATAAATGTAAAACCGTGTACGAAGAGTCGGATGTCATCAAACTGCATTCCAAGAACGAGAAAGTTTTGAGTGTGATTTCTCACCCACAAGATACTCGGTAGCTAAAAGTACACTATTATCAAATAATGTTCGATGTTTCAGCATTTATTCTGTACATGCCTTCAAAATGGCGCTTTTCCCGGCAAACTCCTCTGACCATGCGGCATATCCATAAACATTCATTACTAGAATAAACGTGAAGCCAATCATGAAGAATACTTGTGATCTGTGGTCGATTGAATGGTAACTATTTTATCACCTACCGTTTTCCCAGCCTGAGGTGACTTCCATTGCTCATCATTTTCTGATGATTGCTCATCATTTTCTGATGAGTTCTCATCATCACAAACAGATACGGAATGCACATTCCCATTGAAAGTACGGTAAGAATAGTCTGGAATATTAAAGAGAACTTCTCGGAGGCATTTCTTCAGTGCAGAGAAGTCCCGTGCAGCAGAAAATTGGATACGGCAGTAAAACGTTCAATTGATAGAACAGACCACAGTAGGTGTCAAAAAGAGCATGCACAATCTGCAAACTTGGAATTAATCGCCAGATCCTTTCCGGATTATCACATTGTGCACGATGAATGCGATTTTGCAATCTCGATCCATTGGTGTTTTGAAGATGAGCACGTAAAGAATCGTAGGGTGGATGAGAAAGAGCGAGATGGGCCAGAATGCGTGACGAAATCCGAAATGTTCAGAATGGATCCAAACCTGACTCATTCACCGTTCCACTCACTTTGATGCTAACTGAAGCAGCAAATCTCGATCCCATTCGAAACCTACTCGAGCGGGTCCATCATGTGGAATCATTTTCTTGTGTAAGGACTTTTAATTTATAGCACCAATCTTTGATTTATTATTTTTATTGCGTTCTAAAAAATTGTGCTTACATTGGTTAAAAGAAAAACAAAGATTCAGACATTAAAGAACCGTGAGTTCGCTGCATGTTCTTTTTCGATTTATTTTCAATTCATGCTCTTTTTCGATTTCAAATGAGCTGAAATATCTACAACATGTTTATTAATATTTTTATTTCGTCAAGAAAGAAATCACATAATACTCTTGGTAGTATCACCACGGAATAATCTCGCCCGTGTGCTGATAATAGTTGCCATTGTGCTCTTCGGTGAGAGACAGGATAAACTTCGTGAGTGGGATCGTCGATTCGTCCACCTGGAACACCGATCAATCTTGATACGAGGTAGATTGGGAGTTCACTTCCATCATATTGAAGTATGATCAATGGCAGATTATCTGACAATAGTCAAAAACTAACGGTATACTTGGCAGCCTGCGTGCCCATATCCGTCTTCACCCATCCGGGACAGAAAGTCGTCGCTCTGATGTTGTCATCTTTCCATTCAACGGACAGTCGACGAGTAAGCATGTTCAGAGCGGCCTGCCAATTTTCAATTAATTGTTTTATTGCAAGTGTTTTTAGGATGTCTTCGTGAAAGACGCACACACCTTGCTCATTCCATATATTGAGTACGGCATGCGATTGCCATTTCTAATTGCATTATCCAGAGAAGCCGCTCCGGAGGAGATCATGGCGATCTGAGCCGATCCCTTCTTTGCGGCAGCTTTCTTTAGAAGGGGATAGAACTTCTGCAATGCACGTATTTTTATTACTAATTTTATGTTTTTCCATACACGGCGGGTAAATAAATTTGAGAGAAAGGATATGGTTCGAACAAAAAAGACTCACGTTCGCAATAAGCAGCGGTCCAATCGCATTTACATCCAGTACGTCGACGATTTTTGCCTTAGAGAGTTCTCCATTCAGCGGCGCCATAACGGCAATTCCAGCATTGTTGATGAGCACATCAAGCCCCTTGTCGCCAACAATGGTAGCAACCTGAAAATTTTTTTTGTATGAAAAAGCGAGTTTAGCGATAAATTACATTGTCAGCCGCTTTTGCAATGGATTCTTCGTTGACGACTTCGAGCTGGATTATGTGCAGTTTAGGGCTGTCGAGCGCTTTGAGATCCTGAGATTCAAAAATAGCGGCTTTTCGCAAATTATTTCGAAAAAAAACTAAATTCAAAACAGAGACACAGGATACTTCTAGCAGATAGACGCGAATACTACACACCTTGGCAGCGTCAACATCTCTCGCTGTCGCGATTACAATGTTGACTAATGGATTGGTGAGAAGGTGGCGAGTGATTCCAAGGCCGATTCCACGATTGGCACCAGTGACAAGGACGGAAGACATCGAGGAAAGATTTGTTGAGGGGCCGCAGTTTACGAAATGCGAGCCGGACTTCTCTTTTATAATACCCAATTCGCAGTGGTCCCGATGTGTATAGAGTTTGAGCACAAACAAGAGACTCGAGGTAGAGATGGACAAGGCGCGCTGAAGAGAAATAGAGAGAAGACAGAGTGTTCAAAACACGCACATTCTTTCACATTCAAAAATGTCGCATTCTGTAGTGCCTTGCAGTCGAAGGAATTACGAAAACTAAGAGATTCTTAGATGATTTTCCATTCGAGGCATATCTTCATTACCAAGTTGCTAAAAAGACTTGAGTGAGAATAATTTTTTCCAGAGCGAGAATAATTAAAGGGATGTTCATAATCGATAGATCGTACTGCACGTGCATAAGTTGCGGGAGTTTTTCGGGGTTGATAGTGTGTTACGTTGCTCGAGGATGGCTGACGGGATGGCTCATCACAGTTGTATACATCTCATTTATTCCAGTCATCAACAGTACTTTCATGTTGAATTCCTGCAAGGCAACGTTTGATATGATTACAGTTCTTGCAGTATTGAAATACACAAGAAAAAGCTAGTGATTGCACATAACGAGTGGGCGATTGAGTGCAAACCGATACACGGCCATTTATCCGTGAAATGCTGAATCGGACAACCAATTAACGAATGACTACTCTCAAACCTCTATGTGCGCATCGATGGCTGAAACTGAATTCTCCAAGATTTTTTTCTCCAAGAATTACAATTCACCCCATAGGGAAAAATAGGAATCCACTGGGAAAAATATCAAAGAATTTCAAATAACAAGTAAAAATAGAGCTGGAGATGGAAATGTAATATAGAGGGACATCATGCTGTGACGAATGTTTCACCTCGGAAGCGGTCCTTTTTTGTAGCACAATCGGTCCCGTTTTGTAGTGTCCCGTGATGAGAAGCAATTTGATTTTTTGCAGAAGCATTGATAATTATGAACAAGCAATCTAAAACAGAGCAAGCCTCGAAAGAGAACACCGTCATGAAAAAATAAAAATAAACAATTTTTTATACCGTCATGAAAAAAACCATGTTACTCCCTTTCCATTCGGAAAAGTGACGCGATGTAACCGAGAAACCATTTTTCAGAACAAATATGTTCGACCATTTATTATTGCTTGACCAATAAACGTTGGAATGTGCTGAACTGAGCGGACAATTTACTGATCTGATCATTTGTTTGTTTTGGCTCCATTGTACCCAAGAGAGCGTGTGGCTTTTCCGTTTCTTTCTCTACGTCTCTGCAGATAAGAGAATGCGCGTATTGATGAAATCTTCAATGGGTAATATTTGAACTTTTTTTCGTCACTGTCTATTTCATGACTATCGCTTCAACGACTACTCAAATTACATTGAAATTCAATTAGCATAATTTACGTGTTTCACCTTGTTTCACGTCTTATGCCGACAGTTGATACTTTGATTCCTCTCTGTGTCACGTGTGCGAGGGCAAACAATCCGCCAAACTTCACAATCTCTTCATCTCAGGGCGCAATGCGGGTGCTTTCCATTGCTCTTTTCTCCTTATTCTTCCTCCAACTCTCCGATGGCTTCAAGATTCTCGTCTTTAGCTCAAAGTTCTCGCATTCGCACGCCAATTTTCTAGGACAAATCGCTGATACACTCGTTGACGCAGGGCATAATGTGGTGAGCAATTTAGCTAATACTCATGAAATATATTCATTTCTTGCTCAGACAACAGTGCTTGCCGAGATGGATCCGCAAGTAAGAGATGGAACGGAGAAATCGAACAAGATTCACGTGGCGGCGGATCCGTCCGTCAAAGCATTGTGAGCAAATGGAAAGGCCGAAGTGTTAAAATGATCGTGGTAAACGTTTAGGCACGAGGATCCGGAAATGCAGAAGAAAGTGAACTTTTTCGAGGCGAACGTTGCGAATCCGATTGGCCCGTTGATTGTGAGTTTGATTAATCGCCGAGGTTTCATCTTGATCACCTTGGCAGATCGGTCCAATGTTTGCGTATACCTTCTATTACAATTGCAAGAAATTGATGGATGAGCCGGGGCTGATCGAGAGACTTCGAAACGAGAAATTCGATGTTATGATCGCTGAGAATTTCGAGTTCTGCGGAGTAGGTGAGCAGCATCACTCAACGTTAATTTATCTTAATTCGGTCGATTACCTACTGAAAAAAATTGCGAAACCTCTAAATATCTGCAGGTATCTCAAAGGCTATCGCTCCGAAAGCGCTTATCGGCGTTGCATCGACCACGGTATTCGGATTGCAACACGATGAGTGGGGCGTACCGACAGCCGAGAGCTATCGGCCGAGTACGTTTCTTTCACTAATTATTCACTAATTAACCATAATTTTACCTTCCAGCCTCAATCGTTTCGTCACTCGACGTGCATTCCTTTTCCTCTCGTCTCTTCAATTACTACGGGAGCATCGTCGATCGAGTCATGTTCTGGTTCCCACGATGGGCTATCAATCGAGCACTCAAGAAGAAATTCGGGCCAGACTATCCGACTGTTGGCGTTCGTTTTTTGAACACTTTCATCTCTGATTTCACTATTTTCAGGAAATCTCATCCAACGTTGCCTGCGTGTTCACGAATTCTGAGCCGCTAATTGAATCGGCCGCTCCGACAACTTCGAGGGTGATCGATATCGGAGGCATTGGAGCGAAGCAATCGAAGCCACTCGATGAGGTCAATATTTTATGCACCATTGAACTTCTTTTAATTACCAAAAACAAACATATTTCAGTACTGGGAGGGCATTCTCACCATTCGTCCCAAGACGATTCTGATCTCATTCGGAACTATAGCCAAGAGCATGTACATGCCCCAAGCGATGAAGACTGGTCTCGTCAAGGTCTAGTTTCTTACTTTCACCATGGCCTGATTTTAATAACAGCTACATTCGATTTCAGGCAATTGCTCGCTTTCCTGAAGTCACTTTTATCTGGAAGTACGAAGAGCCTGAGGATGAGTTTGGACAGGGAGAAGCAGCGACTGCTCCCAATCTTATCTTGACCAAGTGGATGCCTCAAGTGGACATTCTTGGTAAGACACCTCTTTTCTGATGGTCGCTTTATAATTTTCTAAAAATATTTCAGCCCATAAGAACCTCGCTGCATTCATTACTCACGGAGGAATGGGATCGCTGCATGAAACTGCGATTAGAGGCGTGCCTGGTGTGTAGATTATCTTTTTTTTCTTCAATGTACGCTACACTTGTTTTGTACACACATAAAAAAATAATAACGCCTTGTCTTTCAGGCATTTTCATTCCTCTCTTTGCCGATCAGCCTCGCAACGCGGGTGTAATGGAATTCAACGGGTTCGGTCGAGTCTATGACAAGAATGATCTACCGGATGTTGACAAGTTGACAGCAACGATCAACGACGTGATCAACAATGAAACGTGGGTACCTGTTGTAACCCTTCATCTAAAGTGCGAATTCAGCTATCGCCACAACGCAAAGCGAATCTCAGCGATGCTCTCTAAGAAACCATTTGCATCACGAGATTTGCTGATCAAACACGTTGAATTCGCCGCGGAATTCGGTGAGTAATTATTATCTAATCGCTATAATATGCGACAAAAATCAGGCCCATCATCCGCACTTCGGCCTCAATCGCTGGACATGAATTTCATCGAGTACAACAACTTGGATATCATCATTTGCGCATTGTTATGCGCCGCTCTCTTCGTTTATCTGACAGCCAAAGTTGCGAAATATTTGTTCAGAAGAATCGCGCATGCCGTAAAGACCAAAGTGGAATAGGAGCTTATAACGATATATCGAAATCTAGTTGTTTGAGGACGCAAATAAACATCCATGCTTCATCTGTGACACATTCGCCGTTTTAAAATATTTTTAAAAAATATACCCAATTTTTTATTTATTTTTTTAACTGTATTTGAACGCCGTTCGCTGCATTTCCGGTTTATCTTCTTCTCTTTTTACTTCAAAATAATTGTAATAATATTCATTGAAGGAGAAATTAATATTGTTATATTCAAGTTCGAGAAAAATTTCAAAGAAAGATCGAATTATTCACTCACAGGGAAGAAGTGATATTTCGAACCATTCAAGCCATGATTTTGGAATCATTGCTCGACCGCGAAAGGCCGCTCGATAGCTAGGCGTCGTCGCTATATGTAGGACAGTGTCGTTCTATGATACGTACTATCGTAGTACTTATCATAGAACGTGTGTCGTATAAAGAAGGTGAACAGAAACACTGACAAACACACCTCAATGAATTGATTGAATCATGAATATTAATAAATAGGAAAGCCGTGAAATAACAAAATCATCTGCGAAATACTACAACAACAACTACAAACATCCCTGATACTTAGCGTATATTTTCTCAGTGTCGAATTACAAAACAATAATAATTAATATTCCCATGGGAGCGATATCTGCCCCTCGTTATTAAGTATTTCAACCACTTCTGTTCATTCAGTGAAATATTGCTTGCTATGCCTTCCCGGGTTGATCTAGCTCACGTGGCCGCACTCGGTGCTGTGGATATTCCAGCACTCGCGCTAAACTCATTACTGATTGTCGCAATTGTAACTCAGTGAGTATTTCTTCCCAGAAATATTCATATGTAAGTGAAAAATGTGGGTCATCTCAGAACTCCATCTTCTCTCCACTCCTATTCTGTTCTCCTGCTCAACACTGCAATTGTCGATATCGCAGCCGCAGTGGCCAGTTTGGCGTGTGGCGTGAGGTATTGTGTGGGATTTCAGCTCATGTTTAGATTATATTATCCTGTTTTAAGTGTAAAATTAATTGCATCACGTTAATGTATTTTGTTTCAGAGCAGTCAACGAGGACGGGGTTACTGTGCTTATATTCGAAGGGCCGTGCAAACTAATCAGCGCTCCATTTTGTCATTCAACTCAAGGTATTCTCTCACACACGTAGGTCTGATCCAAACGATAGATGTCCCGAATATTCCTCCTATTGATTAACGGGGAAAATACACATTTACTCGTTTCTTGAGATATTTTATTTGTTATGAACTTCTTTCAGCTGTTCACGCAGCCCTTCTCACTCACTCGCTCGTCTTGCTCGTTGTCTCTTTGTCCTTCCGTCTCTGGATTCTTCGAGATTCCGAAGTTCGATCATCTCCGACACGTCAGGATCTCTGGCGATTGGCATTTTTCTCTACACTTCCTGCATGGCTAGTTTGTGTGAGTGTCGTTCTCAATGATCATCACCACGATCTTGATAATTGTAGATTGTCTTGTACAAGGCAGCCTCATTCGATGTTCCATCGGTGCAAATTCGTCATCCGAACGAGTCTTACAGCGCACTTCTTCTCGTTTCTGAGACTGGTCAAACAGGGAGTACAGTAGTCTTCGCATGGGTGTATCTAGTGATTACTTGTTCCATCTTCACAATGTGCTTCGTGGCAATTATTTTGGTGCGGAGGCGATTGATGCACAAGATCCGCGCATTGGTAAGCAGATACTTACTTTTGGAATGCATAGTACAGCATATCTGCATCAAACAGCATACGCTTGATAGTCGCGTGATTAGGAATTTTACCGTTCACATGAGATTGATTTCGCACGATTGTTTTGCAAGAATCTGTGCGAACGCAGCTTTTCGTTCAAATAACACGATCGCGGAAATTGAATGAGAATTTCTCGTGAGATTTATGATAAATATCAAGCATTTTGCAGAAGAATACATTGGATCGGTCACGGCACCAAATGATCTTTAATGCATTGACTGCTCAAGCGCTTCTTCCACTTTCGATCATCGTCGGAACGGGATTATGGCTCATTGATTTTTTCGGGATTTACTGCTCTCCGTACCTACACAGGGCGGCCATTATGGTTTGCACTGTCAACAATATTTGTTTTAAAAATCGTTTTAGATGGTTTCCTCGTTTGCACTAGGGTCGCCCATAATTTCACTCATCTTCTTACGTCCATACCGAAGGTTTGAGAAATAAAATACTTTTAAAGATAATATTTCGCAGATTCGTCACTCAACTGTGGAGAAAGCGAAGTGTCGAGATCAGTGATCATTCTTCTGTGAATGCTCATGAACGTAGAAAGGCAAGCACAAAAACTGCGCCATGAACCATTGTTTTTTTTTCGATTTATTGGCTCATCAAATATTCAACAATTATAGTTACATACATCAAACTGCAGACAAAATAAATATTGTATAAAAAGATTTAACGATTGTAATCGGAATTTACATTGGATAACGCCTCTATCGACCTTCTCAACAGAAAAAAATAGATGAGTTAAGTATGCTATACTGCACATAGTTGTAGCGAAAAAATAACATCATTGGATTATTGTCTGAGAGAATTATTGTATTTGTTGGAGTTCGTAGGGCGGTTGGAACCATATTTATTCGACCTGTCAAGAACGACAGGCATTTCTTGAAATTCTAAAACAAGCTAATATATAACACATCTATTTTTTATCCTACCTCTCGTATGGCTCTTGGTAAAGTAGTACTGAGAATGAGACACAAAGAATGCGCTATTGAATGCAGATCAATTAGCTTGAGCAAGAATGGTGTGAATTCTGAAAATTAAATGTGACAGTGAATAGAAGATAAAGATTCACCAGGTGATTCGAACTGGATGACATACTGAAGGATAATTCCAAATGTTGGAAGGGCAAGAAATATGCTGGGAATGAGCATCTAAATATTTTCGCGTAACATGAAATAATCATTATTTTGGGTCCACACAGACGTGACCAAATGTAGCCATAACTCTCAACTTTAGAACACAAAATGAACTAAAATAATCACTGACTTGTAATACGAGTGACGTCATCAAGCGTCGATGATAACTTCTCGTTTTCTCACTTATAATGTGCATTCGGGCAAGTGTTGAAAAAGTGAGATGGCAAATCAAGAAAACATATTTTTATTGGGAATTTCATTATCTTGTTTAAGTACTTACTGTTACCAAGAACGCGCTCGTAATTGTCAAATTGAATCCGTAGACTCCTGCAGTCGCATACAGTTTCATTGGCTGAATGCACTCCAATCGGGATCGAATATTGGCAGGCCAGCGATCCGATAAAAACTAAATAAAAAATATAATGGCTAATTATGTTCGAAAAATAGTATTTCGAGAACATTCAAGCACCTGAAAGTAGGAATCCAAAACTACGAACTACGGGCGAACTTTCGAAAAACTACGGGCGAACTTTCGAAAAAGAACTACGGGCGAACTTTCGAAAAAGGCGAAAAAAAAACTACGGGCGAACTTTCGTATCCAAACTGCAAATAAGTCGTATAAGATTGAACATAACAAACTTGAAGTAGCGGTCCTTGAATCACATAAAAACACGATACAATTGTAACTGCCACTGCTATTAGTGAACGAGATAGACGGTCACTCGATGGGAGTAACGCCTGAGAGCAAATTTCGTGTAAAAGATCCAATCTTTCATACCTGATACCGATAAAATGCGCACAGCTCGTAGGGAAGCGCCACCACTGAGATGCATGACACCCACAATTCCTGAAATGTAAAAGGTAAAGGTAAAGGTCATCCCGTTAATCAAGGTACTTGCGTCCTGCGGGAGATCACTGCTAGGCCAGTGATTATTAGGGCAATTCAGTCCGGAGGGCCCAATCTCTTCTTCGGACCTACTTTACCGCGTGATCTAGTCACTCCCAATTCCCCTTTCGAGCGCCTTGGTCTGGCGGAGACGGTGACACGGCCGGGAATTGAACCCGGGTGAGATGGAATGGCGGGGCGCGCCATAGACCACTACACCACTTCGTCTCTTGAAATGTTCCTGAAATGTTTCGTTTGTAAATAGTGATTGTTAGGAATATTGAGAATAACTCACAAAACATGTCAATGAGCTGACGTCTCCAATTGTGTATAGTAAACCTTCAACGTAAAGACATGGAAGAGGTGCCAATGCAATTGGATTCATGAGAATTTGAAGCAAAAGATTTTCCACCAACGAAGCTAGCTGAAACTCAACATTTACTAGCTTTCTTGACCAAACGATCACCGTAATCATTAGGAGCAGGAACTTGTATATTCCTGGCGTGTGTGGAAGATTTCTAACGACCGCGAGTAATGATACAAAACTCAGAATCAAGGAAATTGCCGATGTTGACCATTCTACAGCATCAAAAATAGAACGCAAAGAGTCAGCAAGAGGCTCGATCATTTGGGATGCTTAAAAAGGAAAAATTACACGTCACATTACGATAATATTATAGAACACCTCCGCAATACCTTGATGAAGCAGGTAGAGAGAATCCGCGAAAACAATAAGAACTGTCAAGGATAACAGCCTCTTGTCATTATAAATAGAAAAATATCGTAAAAATCTGAAAACAAAGCAGATTGTATTTGACATCAATGAGATTTGTTGATATAATTTCGCGAACCAAGTGTACTAAGATATAGTTTTCCTAGTACGCTAACCACACATACAAGACCTTTTCGCAATACAAAGGAACAGTGTCAGCTTCACGAAAGCATTATTTATGAATAGAATATATTGTTTTGCCATTTCGATTTCATCGAAGAGTAAATGAACGAAGCCCTACATTTCCAAACAATCAGTGGATGAAACATTGTATACTAGTCAATTAGAGCAGCAAATATAATAGACGAAATATAAAAATGTGTGAAAACTTTTATCGCGTCGGTGAATCGATAAAGTAAGTGAACAGCTCCAAATCGAGCATTTCCTGCGGACTCAAATGATGGAAGGATATTGTTTCCGGTGAGATGGTATCGGCTCCCTGAAAAGTTCAATAGACAGAATGTCCTATGGATCCCACACCTTCCACCGAATGATCTGGTCCGGTCGACTGGGAAAGAATAGGTGCTGTCCTTTAGCGGTCCTCGCGTCTTCCGGGAAGATGGTCAGATTGGCAAGGCATCTGTTGTTATTATTGTAATTGAAAACAATAACATCAAAACAAGAGCAGCACCTGCCGAGACCGACATCTTCGTACTGGCAGGGCGGACAACGCTCGCGATCACCGTAGAGATCCGCCAGCTCGAATGCTTCCAGAGCGGCTCTGAAATGAAACTCATTCACAGAAGCCTTCATCGAGAATGGAAATTTCCATAAAAGATATAGTGTCGCAATCTTTGCAGGACAAACCGTTTATTTGTCAATCGTTTATTATTCGTTTATTTAAACCGTATTCAGTGGGTGCTACTCACCGGCTCAGAACATATCCGGCCCCGCCTGAGTTGTATCCGCGGTGCTGGAATTGAATGATAATGAAATTAATTCTAAAGGGGTAGATTGCAGAGAAATCCGTGCCAGCAGAATTTTTTGGTATTTCGGATTCCCTAGAAAGGAACGAACGATATGTTTGGTCAGCCGATATCCAATGTAGTGCGGAAGGGAAGGGTCGAGGGTGGACAGGAACTGACGAAGATGCTCAACGATGACGTATGTATCGTCGTCCGCCTTTAATGGTCATTGCATTTTTTTTTGGAAAAAGACATTTATTCTTGTCGATCGTAAACGTCTGATAAGAATCGAATCTCTTACCTTGTAATACCACTCAAACTCCGGGTACATTCGATGCGAGAATCGAAGCGCGAGCAATGTCTTGGAGAAGAGAAGGTCGTATTCGTCAGGAATCTGACAACATACATCAAATAAATCCAAAAAATGCACCATACGAACCCTCTTGAAAATTGTCGAGTATGCAACGGAAACCGAATGTACGCGATTCTGAGTGATGTGCTGAACACCTCTAATTATTATTGTCTTGACTTCGTCCAGTCACCTCGTAGTCCGGAATCGGTGCGCTCGTGTAGAATTGACCATGATCGCATCTCGTCAGCCAAGTTGAGGCTACTGCTGGCACCTATTTCAATTGGGTACGTCTGAATCGCTGCGAATAAACAGATAAAGTAGCAATTACCCTCGTCCGATGATATTTGGGCGATGTCAACACGAAACAGAAGAGTGTTCCATTGTAAGGAAGGGATTGGGCTGCATCGGAGATTGATGTTTCTCCAAGGATCTGCTCGAAGGTGGCGCTGAACGCTTTAGCAATATTTTGGCGAATAACAATACTATGTGAAACAAAAGTAAATTTTCTTTCCCTATTTGCTTACTTCGGAGGGTAAACGTTGTGGCGCGGATCAAATCGATGCCTGTGGGAACTTGTTGCTGCTGTTGTTCGGTGTATCGCAAGATGGAGATACGCTACTTGAAGCACGATTATGACACAGAAGATAAAGCAAAACTTGATTTCCTGAATAAATTAATTCTAACGGTGGATCTAGCTACGAAACTAGAACGAGAAATTCAAGAGACTTCACGCACCTTGGAAATATACAGCGTTGGAATTGCACGATTCTGCGGGATCATTGCACTAATCATTTGTCCTGGGCGCACGGAACGGCGCTCGGAATTGTCATGGAATAGGTAGGAACGGGATGGAACCAGAGCTGAAGGAATGGAAGCTGAGCTAACACCATGGAACATGGTTTGAAGATATTTTGATACATCTTCTCCTTTTAGCGAACGATTTGAAAAATTCCAGCACAACGCTCTTCTATTCGGATAATTATTACGTAAAGTGGAATGAAGAGCATTGTGCTGAGAATAATCACGGACATCAACAATGTGTATTTCAATTTACCAGATAAACGTGATTTTCCGAGTAAGTTTACAATTGTAAAGCTTTGTAGCGGGAATCGATTGCAATCAAGTAATTTGTCATCTAGGAATCGAGGAATGGAATCTAGGATTCTGGCATTAGGCCCCTCTCCAATTTCACAATCCGAATGTTCTTTTAGTACAGGACATTGACAAGAATATTACTCCGAACGAAAAGTCATTCCTCAAATATGGGAGAGAAGTTCTCTTTGACACCCACGAAATAATAAATAATTAAGATTTTTCGAATGTGATTTGTACACAATTTGTAGACATAATCGACTATTTATTGACGCATGAATTTACCAGAGCGATATAATTTTACGTTAGACGCACCGATAATGAAGCATCTTCCGCTCCCTCGAAAACAAGACAAAGGGACAGGACAACACGATTCATTGTTTTGCCAGAGATAGGAATTTGCAGATTTAGTCTATTTTCGCAACTTTATTCATCAATACAGTTATTAGATCAATAAATATTTTTCGCAAAATGGTGAGGGCTGAGTTGTACCACTGACGTCGGAAGTGTATCAATAAGAAGTGATGGTCGATCGACGTTCGCTCGCTGCTACAGAAGGTGGCTCTGTTGTAGTTATGGGGGCCTTCAAAATTTATGGGGGCCCATGAAAATTGTGGGGGCCCAAGAAAATTATGGGGGCCCATCCAGGACCAATATTTTTATGGGGGCCCATCACAGTTATGGGGGCCCATCACAGTTATAGGGGCCCATTATCAATTGTAGTTAATTCATCAGAAACAAGTGAGAATCAAATGTTTTCTCCGTGAAACAAATGGAAAATAATTTCATACTTGAATTTATCGTGTGAATGTCTCATGAGTCCTTGTGCTCCATCGTAGCTCAATCAGCCCTCCCGCACCTGTGAAAGTGGTTCCCTCTGCCATTGCTCCTGCCATGATTGCTCAACTATCTACCGTAGCTCAATCAGTTCCTCCCGCCCCTGTGAATGTGCCTACTCCATCCCTAGCCTTTCTCCGTTTGAATGTTCCAGTCGCTTCACAGAATATTTCTCATGACCTGAATAATGATAAACTAGTAGGTGATTATCTTAACATTGATGACCCTCCTCTTGATGACGATATTGATGCTATTGATGCTAATGATGCACCCACTACCACTACGAAAAAAGCGCCCGCCCTCCTCGCACTACTATAGCACCCAAAACGACTAAGATTAAAATTTCTCGCCCTTCTCGCACTACTACACCACTTACTTCCACTACGACCAAGGTCACTCGCCCTCCTCGAATAACTGCTGTTTCCACTACCCCTAACAATAAGCCGGCTCGAGCTACGAAGAAGCCAAGATTTTGAATTCAGTACATATCGCTGCAATTTTTATCATTGTTTTCGTATTACTGACTTTTGGTAGCGCTCAACATCATAAAACATTCGATTCTGACTGGTTTCTGATGAATTAACTACAATTGATATTGGGCCCCTATAACTGTGATGGGCCCCCATAACTGTGATGGGCCCCCATAAAATATTGGTCCTGGATGGGCCCCCATAATTTTCTTGGGCCCCCACAATTTTCATGGGCCCCCATAAATTTTGAAGGCCCCCATAACTACAACAGAGCCCAGAAGGTTTCTTAATCCATTTGCCGAGTGCTGCGTTTCTCGACGCCACAAAAGTAGTTATAAATGCCCGAATGTCTCTCAGCAAGCAAAGTAGCGCCTTGCGATATCTGAAATGCCATAAATTATTAATAGTAAAGTGGTTGACATTGCACCCATTAATCAAGAAAATAACAATGAACGGATCGAGCATGGGAAACAGCGCTGTTGACATCATGCATACTGTTCCCAGTCCTTCCATCGCGAAACATAAAAAAGACGGTAATCGCACTTTGCCATCTTTGTTTACGCGGTACCGGTTAGTGGTGCAAGAAATATCATGCCGAGGGGAACGTAGGCTGTGATGCAGGGGACAATCGTCTGAATGGTGGTATTGATGCGTGGGCGGATCAGAGTTTGTCATGGAAAATAGATTATCCTTTTTTAAATAGATGATCCTTTAAATAACCTGCACAATCAGCGTCTTGAACAGTTGTCGTTGCAATCGTTTGGTCGCCGGCGCTTGAGCAACACTACAATTACAAACATCAGAAAATTATGGGGGAAAACATATATTGTATATAACTTTTTTATCAAAATCACGTACAATCGTCCAGTGCCCAATTCTCGCACTATTTTGTAAATGGAAAAGCCGATAATGAGTCCGGTAGCGAAGAAGGGAATGATAACACAACTGATGATGATTAGAGCAAACATCGACCACTCTTTCTCGCCGGTGTCGGTGAAAATCTGCGATAGAGACAATCAGTCGAAGGCGATGAAATAATACTATTCTCGAAGAAGGTGCAAAGGTCATACCCAGTACACAATTCCCAAATACCCCGGCTCATTGGGAGCGAAAAGATCGATGGAGTACACCTCCTGTGAAACTTTTTTTTCAACTTGCTAGCTTCCAATTGCATCTTACTTTGATAACAGGTGTGAAAGCCTTTCGTGACAAATCAGTGGGCACGTATCCGATGAAGCACGCAAGAAAGATGCTGCCTATTTAGAAGTAAATGAAATACCTTCAAAGAGGATTGCATACTGACCAACAAAGACGACGTCAGCGAAGATTCCGATGACGAGCCAATTTCGCCACGGATTCTGAGCGATCCATGATAGCCAGAGCGGACTAAAATGATTACCGCTGCATCGAAGAGCTACGTCGTATGAATGATAAGAACGTAAACATAACTATATTATTCGAATGCAATATTCGAATGCTTATTTAGCGCAGTTCGAAAACTTATTTATCAACCGTTTAGGCGTACTTGCATAATTTAACATAGCGATAGACGTAGTGAAAGGCCAACAGAACGAAGGTTTGATAGAAGAGGAGAACCATAGTAAGACCTGCGAGAAGAAACACGATTTTAATCATTTGAAGTACAGTTCATACCTGCCCATGTGCCCACAGTTGTGCTCGCACTTAGAAAACGATAACCCCAGAAAATGTACCCGAACTCGCTCATGTGTACAGCCTTTGATATTTATCATATTTGCAATTTTCACCATAAAAACGTACGGGAAGGAACAGAAAATGAATGAGCGAGACTAGAACATCTGCCACTGCGAATAATAGAAGAAGAATACGATAAGGACCGATCTGATGCACTGTAAATTTTGAAACGAGACTGATTGTACCTGAGCAATGTTCGTTATCGAGAGGATATAAACGAGAAGGATGTTGCGGATGCAAGAGATGGAAGTAATCATGGTTGAGTAGAACTGTAACGGGATTTCAATAATTGCTCATTACTCTTGTTCTACGAGAATAAAATATTCATAATAGCTTACGTGATAAAAATTTTCGCTAACAACAGATCCGATCATCTCGAAGTTATGGACAATTTATCTTTTTCCCTCACTACAGTATACCGCCGAGTTATTCTCGAATGAGAAAATGGAGTATACGCGAATTTATAGATGATATAAAAAACGCCTTCGACTTATCTGCACAAATTTGCTGCACAAAAAAGTGATCTACACAAATATGCAGGGCTTTTGAACAATAAAAAAATAAAGGTATCTGTTGACCAAAAAGCAAAACTAGATATAACAGGTTGATAAAAGCTACAAATCGCTTGACTGTTCGTTTCTCCCACCAAAGTAGTTTCTAGTTTTCATATTTTTTCTATTTTTTTCGCTTCTTTATTGCAACACAATTGGCAATTATGAGAGAAATTTGACATGACGTATGTTGTCATTGAGCGGTAACAGTAACAGATCGACGTTCACTCGCTGCCACTGCAGATCTCGTAGCCCATTTACCGAGTGCTGAGTTACGCGTTGCCACTTTGGCAACTATAAATGCCCGAATGTCTCTCAGCAAGCGAAGAAGCGCCTTGCGATATCTAAAATAGAGTGAATTACTCCAAGTAAAAGACGTGAAAATGATACCCGGTAATCAAAAAAATGACGATAAAGGGATCGAGCATGGGGAATAGTGCAGTGGACATCATGCATACTGTTCCAAGACCTTCCATTGCAAATCCTGATAGTGAGAATTGTTGAACATATTCAATATTACACAGGGGGGGGGGGACCTGTGAGCGGCACGAGAAATATCACGCCGAGTGGAACGTATGCAGTTACGACAGGTACAATCGTCTGCAATTATTGATGCATTAGAGATCTGTATGAAAAACATGAATCTCTTCCGATTGCATTCAATCATACTACGATTCGCTTCGATAACCTGCACAATCAACGTCTTGAAAAGTTGTTGTTGCAGTCGCTTGGTCGCTGGTGCTTGAGCGACACTGGAAAAATACATGCATTAAAGCAAATCAAATGAGTTTTTGATCGCTTACAATCGTCCGGCGCTCAATTCCCGCACAATTTTCACAGTAGAAACGACGATAATCACTCCCGAAGCGAAGAAAGTGAGGATGACACAGATGATGATGAGTACAGAGAACCATTGCCACTTCTTATCTCCATATTCGTCCCGAATCTGAGATTCAAATTGAAAATGTTCTGTTCTCGAGGATGGAGCAAAGCTAACCCAGTACACAATCCCCAAATATCCAGGCTTGTTGGGCGCAAATAGATCGATATCGTAAACGTCCTGTGATGATTTTGTATTCTAGCTAGTTGTGCATTGGCACGGTACCTTGATAATCGGCGCATATGCCGTCCTGGATAATTCAGTAGGCACGTATCCGTAGAAGCACGCGAGGAAGATGCTACCTGATATAGAGAAACCTGATCGTAAGAGTCAAAAGCAGATTATTCAGTGAAAAATGTGAACCGATAAATGCCGAATGGAATGAATTTATTGTAAAAATAGTTCAAACAGGACGACTGACCGACAAATACGACGTCAGAGACTATGCCCACAATGATCCAATTGCGCCAAGGTTTGCGACCGATCCACGACAGCCAGATTGGGCTGAAGATACTATTCGAATTCGCCAATAACTTTCAATTTGAAAAGCTTGATTAACTAGACGTACTTGCACAATTTCACATAGCGATAAACGTAGTGAAAGGCCAGTAGGACAAAGGTCTGATAGAAAAGAAGAACCATGATGAGACCTGTGTGTTGTAACTGTACTTCATCGTTATAGATCGGTTCTTACCGGCCCATGTGCCCACACTTGTACTCGCGTTGACAAAGCGATAGCCCCAGAAGATGTACCCGAACTCGGTCATGTGTACCGCCTTTGATCTTTATTATTTTTGCAATATTTTTCTTGAAAAACATACGGGAATCAGCGAAAGATGAATGATCGAGACGAGAACGTCGGTTACTGCGAATATTAGAAGAAGAATGCGATAAGGACCGATCTGAAACAAGTGAATCTGATGCTGTGAAGAATGAATCAGAGTAGTTGAATCATGTACTTGTGCAATGTGTGTTATCGAGAGGACATAAATGAGAAGGATGTTGCTTGCACAGGAGATGGAAGTAGTTGTGGTTGAGTAGATCTGAACTGAGGCTTTAGTTTTGTTAAATGCTTTTCGTAAGTTATCTAAACAAAATTCAGCAGAGCTTACGTGATAAAATTCGATGCTGACGACTGATCCGATCATTTTACAACAATTAATCCTGCTTTATTCGCTAATAGTGTTCCAGCTGAGATATCATCTGATGAGAAAATGGGAAAAGTCAGGAATTTATAGAGATCCTCATTGCAATCAACAACTACGCCTCTGCACAAATATTATGTAAAAGAGTAATTAGGGAAATCTACAGTATGTGTAGACAACAGGTATTGCTTATTCATATCGCCGTACAAAGGAGAGATAATGAGATACTTCCTTGAATCATCCCATCATCAATGCGCGCAACCGGAGAAAGTGATTTGCAGGAAGCTCATGGAGAGCAAGATTGTTGCAGCTGAATATTATTCATAACTTGAAAATTTTCAAGAATGTTGACTCTTATTATCTTTCAACCCTGTTATCACATTAATTTGGAAACAAATATACCAAATAATATTTCTGGAATTGTTATTTATATCCAGTTTATCGCTGCTCAAAGTATACAAAGAGAGCGCAGATTATTGTTTGTTGATGTTTTTCCTTGATGTTTCTTCGTAACTTCTTCGTAACCAATATCCACTGTAGCAACTTCGCAATGGTGCGAATATAGCGACAACAAGATAATCCCTAATCTGTCGAAAACGTGAAAACGTTTCAAATGAGTATATCGATGATTGAATCGCGAGATCGTGCAAGATTATCCGTGATGTTCGGCAGGTTCCGGGCGGGGATTACATGAGCATGGAGCAAATGGAACTAGTCAACGATGATTCGGGCTTGGTTAGCAGTTGGTCTGCTTGCTACCGGTAATATTTATTATAAAAAAATCTTCATCTTGCAAAATAAAACTTCATTTCAGTTCTTCATGCAGCATGCCCGGGCTGAATTCCTGCTGCTCAGGTGAATTGTGTAGCAATTGAATGGGAATTGTATGAGTCTGTTTCATGAATTATCCGATATTTCAGGTCAAAGGGTTCCTCAAAAGTCACAACGTACTCCGATCGACATCTCCAAAGGAAAGTTCGTCTCCAAAGGAAAGTTCGTCGCTAAAGGCAAGAAAATGCCTGCAGCTAAGACTGTTATTTCCGCCCTGGTAAGTGTACAACGTTGATTATTTTTAAATCGGAGAATTTGTACAATCAAGCATATTCGAGGCCTGGGACTGTGAGTTGGAGAAATCGAAAAAAAAAAAAATCATAACGTGTCAAATCAGTGCATCTTCGCACATTCAACCAATAGGTAATCTCGATATTTCGTTTTTCCCTTTATACCAATTACTTTACAGAAATAACGTGGGCGAGAACCTGTACACGATGAGTTCCTCGGCTGCGGTATATCTCCCAATCAATTATTGCACCAATTGTTCTAGATAATTCAAACCATTGCAGATCACGATCAAGGAACTAGGAAGAGCAGCGTCAGATTCGTGGAAGAAAGAGTTTCAGGCAAGTTTCAGATTTGAAATATTCATAACCTGATTTTCAAGTTCCAGGATTACGGGTCGGCATCGCTCAGTTTCACGATGGACGTTTTCAACTCGGGCGTTGGCCATGCAACACAGGTACTATTTTCGAAAATCGTCGTGAAAATTGAAATTGGTACAGATGGCATGGGCAGCGACGAAGAAGATTGGATGCGGCATCACTTTGTGCAATGGACAAAAGACAGCGATCGTTGCCTGCCATTACAAAGATGCGTGAGTCGACTAAAGATCAAAGATCAATGAAGCAATTTTTGCAGCGGCAACTACCTCAACACGCTCGTGTACACTCCGAAGGCGGCCTGAACAATCCACTTTATTTTAAAAAAATATTAAATCGTTGATTGTAGCAGAGAAGTGTAAAGAAGTGTCAGTAATTTTTTAATAAAGAAGTGTCAGTAATTTTTGACCTTTTTGACCATATTTTATGGCAAAAAAGGTATGGAACGTATTCGATTTGTTTGCCGAGATTTGAAATCTTATGAATTGTAAACATCTTGTAAGGTACAAATTTCCATGAATTTTGAGAGGTTAATTACACAATCACGGAATGCTACGGATGCGAAAGTGATTGTGAATGAGAGACTTTTCAAAATAGTCACTTTAGTTTTTAGCGTCGGTTAAATTATCAATGCTTCCCAAATCATTTCCCTAATAGCTTTTTTTTATTAAAGACTTCAATCAGCGCGATCAACGACAAAAGATCAGACACATACGAAAAGGGCACTTCGCGCAGTTCGTAAAGGGACCGGGTATATCATCGTGACATCTAAGGCCCATAAATTCGTTCCCGTCGAGGCGTTGGGACGATTTTGAGCAGAAATGCGCACAACGCGCACGATCTGAGATATCAGTAAGATGGAAAGTGCGGAGAACAAAAAATCGCCGCGTCTTTATTCCCTCTCTCTCTCTCTCTACTGCTATCAGTGATTGCCTGTTTACGCGCGCCTTATCAGTGAACGCGCGTCGACTATAATAGGAGTGACCCCTCGTCTCGATCTATCGACTGAGAAAGATGATCGGATTGGTGGCTGCAGGCTTGTTGCTAGTCGTAGTTTACGTGTACAAGTACTACGAAAATGTGCGGAGGTATCCGCGAGGACCGACGCCCCTCCCACTCATTGGGAATCTATTGAAGGTGATCGGCACATTTTCCTTTATTTTTAATATCAGGTTGATTCATAAGTCTTGTCCGTTTTTTAAGGTCATGTTTGGGAGATCATTACGGGCCACGGATAAAATATGATGACTTCTGTAAAAAACGGTAGTATCAGGATAGTATACACTATGATTTGATTAGGGCATCATATTTTAACTGTACATCAGTGAAGAGATCTTACCACCTAAAAATATCGTTAAAAAATTAAATTTTCAAGATAATTTTAAATCAGCTTGCACTCCTCGGATAATTTTTTTCATGATCTTCAATAACATGTATGAGTAGCTTGAGTCATCATATTTTTATCTACGAGAGATCTAGGATATTGGAAATCAGCAACGGAAGTTATAATAAAACACGCTACGAGACCTATTTTCAAGAAGTCTCCTGGCAATCGATTGTCAAATCGACAGGGAAATAAGTACCGTCGCCTAACTAGGGGCGCTTTACACTATTACATAGTCTCTACAATCTGGTTAAAAAATTATTTAAATTTATTTTTGTACAGCTTTTAAAAATCAAAAATTCAAATGACATGAAATTTCAAGATTTTTCAAAAAAATCACAAATCGCCGTCTTTATATAAAATCATGCCAGAAATTTATAGAGTTGAATTGTATTATATCCTTGCAAGAAGTGATCCCCTTATGGTTGTTCTTCAAAATGAGCACACAATCAGCTAGATCAGATTTCCCGCTCAAGCAGAAATATTAGTCAAACACCAATTTGGGCCATCGCAACTCGCATATACTCAACGGGGGCCTACTCTCAAGTAAACAATGGAATCAATATTCCGAGTGTAGGTTAGTAAGCACAAATAAAGTACTTTCGAACGCCCACGTAAAATGGTGGATTTGATTAAATCCAAAGATTATGTGGCTCAAGTAAGAAAAATCGGACAAGACTTATGAATCAACCTAATAACAATCAGTAGTTTTTTTTTTGTTATTTTAGATTAACCCAACTCGACTCAATTTGTGCCTCGAGGAGCTTCAGAAGGAGTACGGAGATGTGTTCACCGTATGGACGCCGTGTCCTATTGTTGTACTCATGAGTTACGATTCCATGAAGGAGGCATTTTTGACCAAAGGTGCGAACTTTCATAGTGAATTCGAAATCACGTAATTTTGTTTTTATAATGACTAAATGAGAATTGGAGCAGAAAAAGCGATCAAGGGTGTCCTTTTTTAGCTAAACATCAAAAAAGAGATTCAGGTGACGATTTCGCGGGACGACTGGGACGATTTCCGGATGATCAGTTCATGACGACGGATAACGGAGGAGTGTTGTTCAGTGATGGAGAAAGTTGGAGAGAGCAGAGACGAACTGCTATCAGTATCCTCAGAGACTTTGGAATGGGCAAGAATGCTATGGAGGCTCAGGTTGGTTATATTTCTGCCGTTTCTGAGGGTGACTGACCTGAGTTCAGGTGAAATCATCAATGGATGAGTGTATGAGACATCTGGATAACATTGAGGACAAGAGCAGAGTGGACTTCCGATGGCCCCTGCAGGTATGAATCAATTTTACCGCGAATATAAGTTCAAACGAGCTCTCTGTAAGAACGGGACAGGGGTGGCACAATGCTTCAAAGTGCTCCAATCGAGCTGAAATTTTTTGTGGGTAGTCCCCAGGGGTCAGGTATACTTCTGGTGAAATTTCATGATGATTCATGCATGTCATGTACGAAAAATAAATATCAGTTTTGACCCTTATGTGATATACCATTCGATAGAGCATCAAAAGTTATTTCTAAAACTCGGTTTTCAGCCTTTTTGCGAGCCAACCAATCAACGGAATCTTTTCCAGCCAGGGAAATTGCATGTTGAGAAAGACGAGAGGATTGCCACGTTGCGATTCCACCTGAAATCTAACACTCATTGAATGTTACCACAAATAGTATCGAAATAAACACGAATAAAGAACAAATGTCTTGTTTGTTTCGAAGGAAAACAGTTGATTTTTTGCATATAGTTGACGTTCATTTCAACAATATTGGAAAAAAAATAATCGCAACCTGTTTCGTTAGCCCATCTGAGTAGTCCATCAGCCTCTGGCAGTCATCGTATTTGTAGTGATAACCGAACAGAACCTCATTCACCACATTTGCAACCAGAATCTGAAATGAGACAGTTGAAAACGCGTTCTCTGTAAGAACGGGACAGGCCCCGATAGGGGTGGCACAATGCTTCAAAGTGCTCCAATCGAGCTGAAATTTTTTATGGGTAGTCCCCAGGGGTCAGGTATACTTCTGGTAAAGTTTCATAATGATTCATGCATGTCATGCACGAAAAATAAATCTCGGCTTTGACCCTCATGTGATATACCATTCGATAGAGCATCAAAAGTTATTTCTAAAACTCGGTTTTCAGCCTTTTTGGACCAAGTATGGCTGATTTGCATACAGAAAAGTCCATTTTTTGTAGGTTTTCGATTTTTAAAACAATGAAGAACTCATTTGCACCGGGATTTCTCAAGCTGACTCGGTGCCTATTTTCATGCTCGATTTTTTAAAATTTTAAAATCAGTGAAAATTGAGGACTAAAGTTGCGATTTTTCATGTTTTCTACGACACATTCGTCGACGCAGGTTCGAGTCCGCCACTCTGCACATTCTTTTGCCAGCATGCTTACTCATGCAAATGACAATTTTCGACGAGAATTCGCTTTTCACCAGTTTTCAGGTTGTAGAGAAAGTGTTTTGTTTAGTTTTCAGATCACTTTTTTGATATACTTCTCAAACTTTTTTTCACATAAGGGTCCCCCCTTTGGATATTTCACTTCATCTGGATGGCTTGCCAAACCAAAGGGGGGACCCTTATGTGAAAAATCGTCGAATAGCTATGACCAAATTTTCATCTGAATTATTGACTTATCAACGTTAAAACATTGTACGAGCACAGTAAAA
>LS487323.1:365895-398759 GCA_900490705.1 Pristionchus arcanus
CGAGCATGAAAATAGGCACCGAATCAGCTTGAGAAATCCCGGTGCAAATGAGTTCTTCATTGTTTTAAAAATCGAAAACCTACAAAAAATGGACTTTTCTGTATGCAAATCAGCCATACTTGGTCCAAAAAGGCTGAAAACCGAGTTTTAGAAATAACTTTTGATGCTCTATCGAATGGTATATCACATGAGGGTCAAAGCCGAGATTTATTTTTCGTGCATGACATGCATGAATCATAATGAAACTTTACCAGAAGTATACCTGACCCCTGGGGACTACCCATAAAAAATTTCAGCTCGATTGGAGCACTTTGAAGCATTGTGCCACCCCTATCGGGGCCTGTCCCGTTCTTACAGAGAACGCGTTTTCAACTGTCTCATTTCAGATTCTGGTTGCAAATGTGGTGAATGAGGTTCTGTTCGGTTATCACTACAAATACGATGACTGCCAGAGGCTGATGGACTACTCAGATGGGCTAACGAAACAGGTTGCGATTATTTTTTTTCCAATATTGTTGAAATGAACGTCAACTATATGCAAAAAATCAACTGTTTTCCTTCGAAACAAACAAGACATTTGTTCTTTATTCGTGTTTATTTCGATACTATTTGTGGTAACATTCAATGAGTGTTAGATTTCAGGTGGAATCGCAACGTGGCAATCCTCTCGTCTTTCTCAACATGCAATTTCCCTGGCTGGAAAAGATTCCGTTGATTGGTTGGCTCGCAGTGGGACAGTATCGAGCGAATAGTGCCAAGGTGAAGGAGCCGTTTTTTATGAATGTCTCACATCGCTTAGGTCAAAATTAACTCATATCTGAGTGTATGTAAAAAATATAGACTCTTCTCGTTTGAATAGACGATCTGAAAACTGAAAATCATTTGAGATGAATGCGCACGTTCGTGAGGACGTCGATCGCTGCTCGAAATCATTTGACGACAACGACGAACCGGGCTGCTTCGTTCACGCGTACATGCAGAAGATGCAGAAGGACGATGGAAGCGGACTCACGTTGGTTTCTACTCTGCAATGATAGTTTACAATTAGTGATATTCCTACACTCCTTGCCATTGGAGAAAAAACACTGAATGAAGGGAAGAATTGCGATGCACCACATTGAAAATGATCGATCTTGCAGTCACCTACAAATGACGAACGCGTGCAATGACTTCTTCCTGGCTGGAATGGAGACGACGTCGACCACGTTGAGATGGGCAATGCTGCACTTGGCGAAGAATGTGGATGTACAGGTCGGTCGGGACAGCTCCTTCCTCCTAATGTTAACTATTCAGATCTAGCAAAATCTAGAGAGCCATGTACTCTTTGTAGTCCAAATTCTTTTCGAAATTTTTCGAGAAATAAGTGAAACTGCGTATTATGTAACGTTTTTCTTTGATACAACTTCAATCCCAGAGAGTCCATCATTCTCTTTCAGGACCGAATCCGTGCCGAGATCCATTCGGCGATTGGTCGAGATGGCGATGTAACCATGGCCGATCGAGTAAAGATGCCATACACTGCGGCAGCACTAACGGAGATCCAGCGAGTGGCCAACATCCTCCCACTCAATGTGATGCATCGAACACTTGTAGATACTGAGGTGAGAACTGAGTTACCCATAGTAGAGTTTGAATTTCCATAGCCGCTGATCATTTCAAGCACTCTATGATTGGTGAGAGAACACATGAAGAGAGACGCACAAACATCTCTAGCCCATGCGAGTAATTTCAGAAAATTACAGTATAGGAAATCGAGTCGATTCAGGTCGCAGGGCAGCCCGTTCCCAAGGACACCGTTGTGCTCGGTCAAATCTTCAATGTGATGCGAAACACAAGCGTCTTTGAGAAACCTGACGAATTCAGACCGGAGAGATTCCTGATGGAAGATGGAAAGACGCCAAACAAAGTAAAAAATTCGCTCACCTCTACTTTTTCATTCCCGAATTGTTCATGTGATTCCTTTGTTCAGGCAGCACTCGAGCACGCGGTTCCCTTCTCCGTCGGAAAGAGACAATGTGCAGGCGAAGGACTGGCGAGGATGGAGCTGTTCCTTGCCATTGTAGTCATCCTTCAGAAGTATCGCGTACTCCCACCCAAGGATGCCCCACTGGATCTCACACCCGTCCAGGGAATCATCAATATTCCGAGAACGAATTTACTACAGTTAGAAAGAGCTTGAAATTGAATAAATAATAAATAATAATTTGTAATTTCAATTCTCTACTCGTTGAAAGCTGTTTGAGAGATAATCGCCAGTTCGTGATTGCGAGAGAACCACCGTATTCGGGATGAGTCATACTTTCTCATTGTATTTGCCCGACCACATTCTTCTCATTTTCACTGTTTTCTGTTTTTATCTTCTAGTATACACGATTTCATTGCGATCCCTGTTCTCAATGATCGCGTTAGGTGATTATTTAGCAAATTATCACATTGTATTGCCAATACGGTCGCTGGTTTGATTTGTTTCGTCACTCTACATGCATAAAGACAAGCGTAAACTCTTATCACGAGAGCTCGGTACACTCATTTTCAATTCGATAGTTCCCGTACACAAGTTTTCAGAGCAATGCAAGCGTTAATTCGTGCTGATTTTGAAACAAAAATTTACATTAAGATTTTTCAAGATGGATACTCCGGAAGGACGAAGAGCGTTCACACTTGATGCCATCGTAGCTGACGAGGTATAAGAATTTGTGAATAATCGCCGTGAAATGTACCCAAAAAAATCCATAATTGACATTTGACTAAGGAGCAAAAAACCTTTTTTCATCAGGATTGTTTCTCGAAACTACCACAGCTTTGCCTTCTCCACATCTTCTCATTTCTTGGACTGTGAGTTATTTAATATTTTTTTCATCTGCAATGAATTCTACTTTTAAAATATGGTCATTTTAGAGACGATCTCGATGAAATTTGCACAACGAGTCAGACGATGTACAACCTTGTTATCATCGCTAGACCGAAAGCCAGAAAAACGCGGCATGTTCAGCTGAGAATAACGCTGGTCAGAGTTTAATTTCCAGACAACGAAAATTTTTTCCAGTCGCCCTACTGTCCTACGTGCAAATTGAGCGTAATGTTTCGTGGTGATAAACAACCGTTCGAAATGGCAGTTCATCGAGATGAAGCACTTGACAATTGCAGCTCTTGCATGGTGCGATCTACCTCTATTTGAGAAAAAAATAAACTTATCAGACAAGACTGATGGAATTTCAGGATTTTGGTCACTCGCTCCCCATGAATGCAGCAATTATTACGGCACTTGATGCAATATTCGAGATCGCATCGCGATTCCTGAAAAGATACGACTTCGACAGAGTCTACGTTGAACTGAATGTTAGAAGGAATGTAGGATGAATGTCGGTTAACCTCTAATTCCAGCATCTTAGAATGGATTCGTATGTTGAACTGCTTCAACGTGCCATCATTTTGAACGAACCAGATCTTTTATATCTCGAAGTCGATTTCGCACAACTGACAGATCTCTCTGAGTCAGTCGCCGAAAAATACGATTTAAGAGGAAATTCGCAATTTACAGATTCAGAAAGTGGATTCTTGCTGCTAAAGCAAAGGAGGTCTGCGTAAATGCTTTTGACATCAATCGACTAGTTTCTATCGAGTTCATTGAGCAGCTGGCGAACACAGTACCCAACCCGTCACTCGAACTCGCCAAACAGAGCTGGTCGACACAGGTTCACCATTTTTATCTCTTCGCAATTCGAGCAACAAATAATAATCACAGGCCATCGAAATTCCACATAGCAATGTCGTATTCGACGTATTCGCGACATTTGTTGACTTTTCAGTTTTAACCTTGTTAATAGAGACGAATCGGTTCATGGAGCTCGTAATCGTATGTTTGATATTTGAGAAAATCGAGAACTGACTTATTTTGCAGAAGCGCTATCACAAGAAATGCAAAGGTCATTGGCATCTGCGTACTGCAGAACATCTGGATATTTCCACTATAGAAGCGGGTCTCCAGGCAGGGATGGAGGTATTTTTTCTCATTTTACAGAATAATGAAAAATTTTCAGACTGAGCAACTGAAACAGAGGCAAATTGCGATTCGGTTCGATGGTTGTGTGCAGTTCACAATTCGCACTTTTTATCCTTTATTGCATCAATCAATCATACCAACCGATGGCTGGAGTAGAGACGAAATATACGAAGCTACAGTGACGTTTCACTGATAAAATTGTCTAGTTCTCCAAAGATTTGAATTTATCACTTGTTATACAGGTATCGCGAGAGAATTAAGTAACACGGGAACAATTTTTTCAAACTCGTTTAAGATCGATCTTTGAATCGTCATATGAGACACTATCCGAGAGGACTCACCTACCACCGTACAGTAAAAAATAATAAATTCTGAAAAAAATGCCCTAGGGGTAACTTTTCGCGTAGAACTCGAAAATCGACCTTAAAAAGTCGTATCTCTAAAACTAAAATTCCTACAGTTGACTTCATGGTGACAAGGGCCACATACAAACTTTTTTGTGGGGCTTTGTATCATCCTACAAAGTATAAAATCTTTCAGATAATGAAAAATGAAAAATGTTCACAAAAAAAATTAAAGGAAAAATCACCTGGAAAAAAAGTTATTCAATTTTTTTGGTAAAAATATTTTTTCCTGAGGGAAAAATGAAAAAAGCGGGAATTTTAAGTGCGATTTTCGGATTCTCCGTAAAAAGTTACATATATGCTAATTTTTTCAGAATTTTAGCTTTTACAATATTGGCTCATTTTTGCATTCAAAGATTACAATACAACGATTTTCTCGCATTTGGGCGGCCTAACTATTTGCAATTAATATTTTTCCACGGGAAAAGACTCATACAGTATTAAAACGCCATATTACGAATACTTATCACCATTGGAATCAATTCCGCCACCATCATTTTTTCGGACCATGACCCGGGGTTCATGCCTCGAAAGTGATCCAACACCATGAACCCGGGGTCATGGTCCGAAATGAACATGAAAAGTCATGATCGAGAAACTTCAATTGCTATATGCCGATATGTTGCCTAGTCTCCAAGAAAATTTACACAACCGGAAATACCGTAATCCGAAGCTGCGAAATCGAGAACTGATTTTTTAAAAGAAGAATTAAATATTTATTTTAATAAATCAATTTTCGATAATCGAATTACGGTATTTTCGGTGGTGAAAATTTTCTTGGAGACTAGGTAACATATCGGCATATCACAGGTCTTCTGAGAAAATGCTTGAACCTGGGAACCCTGTTGACAAAATATTCAACGTGCTCCGATCCGGCCGAAACTTGGCACGGTGAATGTCCTTTGATAAAGTAACTTTCAGTTTCCAGACCGAAGCCGTAAAATCAAAATTGCCTATTTCCCGGCTCCGGACACTTCAAAACTTTGAAAATTCATAACTTCCTTCAAAATGGTCGAATCTTCTATTTAAAAAAACTGAAAAATTCCTTTCGGCGAGACGAACAACTTTGCTACCAACGATATCCATGTATCTCAAGTTTCCGAAAAGTTAAAACTGGAAAACGGTTTTCCGGAACACTGAAAGTGGCTGTCCTGGGAAATTTTAAGCCATGTTGACCAATTTTTTATTTCATTTTTGAATTCTACGCATAAAAATACGTAGGTGTGATTTTTTTCAGAATTTTAAAAAAATTTCCCGTATAGGTTCAGGGGGTCGGAATACGCACAAGTGCTATTTTTCGAATTGATCGATCTTTGACTTTTGATGTTTTCGCAGACAATGTTCATGGTTTATGTGTTTTAGAGTTGCCAAAATTTGTTTTTATATTTCTGGGCACATTTTCAACAAAAAATGGATTTTTGCTTTAACGAGTTTTCCACTAAAAATTGCCCTAATACAGTATCGCCAAAAATATTTGGTCACTTTTTTGAAGGAGCATAACTTTTGACTCAGAAAAGTTATCAGGCTGAATTTTTCACAAATCATGGCTTGACTACAGGAAAACAAAATTATGAAAGTACGAATCATAAAAATCAATAATATTGCATAGTGATGACGTAATGTCGAGCACACTTTTTTGAAATATATTCTTTCCTTGTTCTTTGTTCCTAGTGTTTCATAACTCCGCTCCCAGAAGTGCTAGAGACTCGTTCTAAGGATCATCATGTTTCTTACAGAGAGTAATATATATCCTGAGAGTTTGGTGAAGATTGACCGTCATTTACGTTTTTGAAACCCAAAAATCACTTGTTCTGATGTCGCGAGTTTAACGATGTGCCATTCCAAGGGTGAATTTTGTAAATATGTGGTTACGGTGTAGAAACATCGCAAAATCATCCAATATTGGTATCTCAAATTTTCAGAGCATTTACTTTGCTCTCCAGTTAGTGGTGATCGATTTACGGAGGCACATTCAGTTTGAAAAGTGCTAAAATTGAAGAAAATCTCTCTTCATTTTTTTTTCATATCAAAAACGTTAGCCCCGCCCACTTTATGCTTTCCTATTTTCTTTCTATCAGAGTTACAGACCTAAAATTGAGCGACGATAATAATGTGTCAGTGGCTGATGTTTCGGCTAAGTATGATCTTAAAGGAGGCGTAGCACGAATATTTGGCTAACTGAACACTCAGTGTGAGATGGTGGGTCACGGTTATATATTTGAAAGAAGAATTCTTCGCGATCTCCCCCGTTTTCCCCTGATCTTTCCTGATACTTTGGACTCGGATGTGTCGTCCCAAAGTGGACTTACAACTTTCAAACTTTCTTGGCTTTCGAATATCGTTCTGGATTCCCATCGGATCATGTCATGATCACACCAACATGATTTTTTTTTCATGGTACGCCTCCTTTAAAGGCCCCCTGGCCTCCTGGTACGCCTCCTTTAAAGGAGGCGATCCAGGAACCGCGCGGGCGACTATGCAAAGTGAGGAATGGCAAGGTGCGCTCTCCTGATTTTGCATACTCTCTTGCTCAGTGCCACCATCTCACACTGAATGCTCACGCCTCCTTTAAGATCATACTTAGCCGAAACATCAGCCACTGACACATTATTATCGTCGCTCAATTTTAGGTCTGTAACTCTGATAGAAAGAAAATAGGAAAGCATAAAGTGTGCGGGGCTAACGTTTTTGATATGAAAAAAATTGAAGAGAGATTTTCTTCAATTTTAGCACTTTTCAAACTGAATGTGCCTCCGTAAATCGATCACCACTAACTGGAGAGCAAAGTAAATGCTCTGAAAATTTGAGATACCAATATTGGATGATTTTGCGATGTTTCTACACCGTAACCACATATTTACAAAATTCACCCTTGGAATGGCACATCGTTAAACTCGCGACATCAGAACAAGTGATTTTTGGGTTTCAAAAACGTAAATGACGGTCAATCTTCACCAAACTCTCAGGATATATATTACTCTCTGTAAGAAACATGATGATCCTTAGAACGAGTCTCTAGCACTTCTGGGAGCGGAGTTATGAAACACTAGGAACAAAGAACAAGGAAAGAATATATTTCAAAAAAGTGTGCTCGACATTACGTCATCACTATGCAATATTATTGATTTTTATGATTCGTACTTTCATAATTTTGTTTTCCTGTAGTCAAGCCATGATTTGTGAAAAATTCAGCCTGATAACTTTTCTGAGTCAAAAGTTATGCTCCTTCAAAAAAGTGACCAAATATTTTTGGCGATACTGTATTAGGGCAATTTTTAGTGGAAAACTCGTTAAAGCAAAAATCCATTTTTTGTTGAAAATGTGCCCAGAAATATAAAAACAAATTTTGGCAACTCTAAAACACATAAACCATGAACATTGTCTGCGAAAACATCAAAAGTCAAAGATCGATCAATTCGAAAAATAGCACTTGTGCGTATTCCGACCCCCTGAACCTATACGGGAAAATTTTTTAAAATTCTGAAAAAAATCACACCTACGTATTTTTATGCGTAGAATTCAAAAATGAAATAAAAAATTGGTCAACATGGCTTAAAATTTCCCAGGACAGCCACTTTCAGTGTTCCGGAAAACCGTTTCCCAGTTTTAACTTTTCGGAAACTTGAGATACATGGATAGCGTTGGTAGCAAAGTTGTTCGTCTCGCCGAAAGGAATTTTTCAGTTTTTTTAAATAGAAGATTCGACCATTTTGAAGGAAGTTATGAATTTTCAAAGTTTTGAAGTGTCCGGAGCCGGGAAATAGGCAATTTTGATTTTACGGCTTCGGTCTGGAAACTGAAAGTTACTTTATCAAAGGACATTCACCCTGCCAAGTTTCGGCCGGATCGGAGCACGTTGAATATTTTGTCAACAGGCTCCTGCGATCACTCAGAAGACCTGTGATATAGCAATTAAAGTTTCTCGAACATGACTTTTCATGTCACTTTTGGACCATGAACCCGGGTTCATGGTGTTGGATCACATTCGAAGCATGAACCCCGGGTCATGGTCCAAAAAAATGATGGTGGCGGATTTGATTCCAATGGTGATAAATATTCGTAATATGGCGTTTTAATACTGTATGAGTCTTTTCCCGTGGAAAAAATATTAATTGCAAATAGTTAGGCCGCCCAAATGCGAGAAAATCGTTGTATTGTATTCTTTGAATGCAAAAATGAGCCAATATTGTAAAAGCTAAAATTCTGAAAAAATTAGTATATATGTAACTTTTTACGGAGAATCCGAAAATCGCACTTAAAATTCCCGCTTTTTTCATTTTTCCTTCAGGAAAAAATATTTTTACCAAAAAAATTGAATAACTTTTTTTCCAGGTGATTTTTCCTTTATTTTTTTTTGTGAAAATTTTTCATTTTTCATTATCTGAAAGATTTTATACTTTGTTGGATGATACAAAGCCCCACAAAAAAGTTTGTATGTGGCCCTTGTCACCATGAAGTCAACTGTAGGAATTTTAGTTTTAGAGATACGATTTTTAAGGTCGATTTTCGAGTTCTACGCGAAAAGTTACCCCCAGGGCATTTTTTTCAGAATTTATTATTTTTTACTGTACGGTTATGGGGTGAAATCGCTTAGTTCTCTCAGATAGTGTCTCATATCGTCTTCTTGCGCCTCTCCACTGATGCCATTGTCTCTTTCCCTTTGGAGGCAGTGCTCTCTCCATCTTCCCATATATCTCGATCTCCTCTTCTCTGTCACCTCGATGATTCACTCAATCTCTCCGACGTGGAGATGACTCTCATAGAAGACACACTATCTCGTCACCGTCTGACGGTCTGCCATCCTCATTGATTAGCCTTGTCTCTCTCCTAAAACCACGCCCATTGCAGTGTCCAGTCTGCTGTATAAGACTGGAGAATCCTCATTCCGAGATACACCTCAGACCCATTCCCTCTCTCTATTGTGTGTGAGCCATTCTTACTCCCTGTGTATATTTGTCTTTTTACTCTTTTCTCCATTGTGTTTTCAATCAGGTTCATACAAACTCTATGCTTGCGATCCCAGTCTCCATTTTTCATGGTATTGGTTTCATTATTCGCATTGTTTTGTAATTACTATCCCTAACTTGATTCGTTTCGTCACTCTCCCTTCATATATATGTACGCATCGTCACACCGCACACTTTTAACGCATAGCCCGCGAGAGCTTCGTAAACATTTCTCCACTTCGATATTTTCTGGACACACGTGGTTGAAAATGCCAGGGAAAGGATCGTATCTTGCCATAACTAACATGCCATGAACAAGTTACTATGCAAAGCTCCATTTTATTTTTTACATCGAAAAGCGTGGTGAAACATAGCATATCAGTCAAATATTCCGAGATGGATGCTCCGGCGAGACTAACAGCGTTCACTCTTGAGGAGACTATCGGCGACGAGGTACAATATTCAATTACTCATTACAGTATCACCCTTCAAGAAGATGAACACAAACAACACGAACACAGCCTGAGTACAAAAAATTATCTTTGCTCAGGATCGCCTCTCGAAACTTCCACAGCTGTGCCAACTCCACCTGTTCTCAATGCTTACACTGTAATTTATTTATCATTTAGCATTTTTTCCTTTTTTTATCGAATGACAAATATATTTGAGGGACGATCTCGACCAAGTCTGCCGGACGAGTCAGTCCATGTACAATCTCACTCTTCTCTCTCGACCAAATGCGAGGAAGGCACGCCATGACTACTTGAGAATCGTATCGGTCAGAGAATACTATCATATTCTGAAAAATTGACCCGGTTCCAGAAAAAAACTACGCCTAAATTGCTCGTAATGTTTAGTGGTGATCAACAACCGCAAGAAATCGTCATTCATAAAGACGATTGCCACAATGTATGTTGATTATGAATTTGGAGCTCTCCGAAGATAGAAGACTGCTCTTATGTAATTTAAGGAATTTATCGATGTGATGTTACCGGTTCATAGAGTACTCGAGATTGCGTCGCGATACCTGAAAAGATACGACTTCGACAGAGTTTACAGTGAGCTAGCTGAATGTTGGAAATCCTTGTGCAATAACCGTATATTGATCTTTTTTCAGCGTTATAGGATGCAGCCATACCTCGAACAATTACGAAGCAACATCATCTTGTACGAACCGGATCTTCTATATGTTGAAGTTAACTTTGAAACTCAACCAGATCTCTCAGAGTCAGTCACCTTTCCAAACAAACTATTTCATTGTCAGATCAAATTGGCCATTTACAGATTCAAAAACTGGATCCTAGCTGCTAAAGCCAAGGAGGTATCTGTAAATGCTTTTGATATTGACCGAATCATTTCGATGGAATTCATTGAAGAGTTGTCCAACGCAGAAGCCATGCCTTCACTGGAACTTACTGAATACGGATGATCGACGAGGGTTCGCCATTTCTTCGTAATCAAACAACAAATAGTAATCGCAGGCGATGGTCTTTCCAATGGATAACTTCGTTTTCGATATATTTGCGCGATTCGTCGATTTTGCTGTGCTGAACATTGTCATAGAGACGAATCGGCTCATGGAGCTCATAATCGTGAGTTCGATATTTGAAGGAAAAAAGACAAACAGTTTTTGAATTTCAGAAGCGCCACAACAAGAAATGCAAAGGATATTGGCATGTGTGTATAGCCGGATATCTTGATATTTCCACTATAGAAACGAGTCTCCGGCCAGGAATGGAGGTGGCTTATTTTTAAATTTTCTGCAATAAAGTGATAATTATTCAGGCCAAGCAACTGGAACGAGGACTACTCGCTATTCGGTTCGCTGGTTGTGAGCTGGTCACGATTCGTTCTTTTTATCCTTATAGGGAGTGAATTGCACCGACGAATGGGTGGAGCAGAGACGAATTATACAAAGCTAAAATCACGTTTCACTAGCACAAATTCGTTCACTAATTTTTATTATTTATCCCTTGTTATCAGAGAAAAACTGAATAAAATATATTCCTTGTATACTACAGGGACTATAATAGTTCGCCAATATTTCACTGCTGTACTCTTTTATTATCCGCCGTTGTTCACGGATCAATATATATATTATATATAATTTCGGGTTCTTCGGTTTTGCCATTTTTGTCCAGACATTGATCAATCCTCTTCTTGTTATTGCGCCAAATCTGTTTCGCCTGCAGTTTACGCAATCAACAATCTTGTGTGTGAAATAGAGATTCAATTCTCATTTTTAACAAAAATGGGAGAAAAATGGTAGCTTGTGACCTATGGCGGTGATCGGTTGTGCAATTTTTGTAAGTTCATTCAGCTGGTGATACTTCATCCTCAGTTACTCTCTTTTCCCCTTACCGTAACCAAATGCCTATTATTCTCGCGAGTGTATCGTTACTTTTACTGCTCCCATTTCTAGTCTCTCATTTTTCAAATTGTTCAATTTGTGCTTCTATCGCTATTACCTTTTTTTCTGATACTACATCGATAAAGAATGTGTGCGCAAAAATGTCCTATTGTCTGACTCTGATTTACACCGTAAACGAACAAAAGGTTCTCCCGTGGGGAGGGGCGAGGGCATTACGACAGGGGTGGTCGTAAAACTCACCTCGCATCGCCCCTCCCGTCCACTCCCAGTTCTCCCTCCTTCCTTCTCCCTCTCTCCCTCCCTTTCTCCCTATTTTTCCGTATATTTTGTCGCATTTTTTCTATATTCGTATTCGTGTGGGTGTACCCTCTGCTTCTATAATTATTTTCTCCACACTTTTCCAGACATCTACACTCTCTCAGCGAAGGGCCTCTACTCGGCTCTTCAATATGCACCGAAAAATAAGAAGAATACTCCTTCTCTGAATTAATGTAAGTATCGTAAAAACATCAGTAGCACTACTAGAGTGCGTGAGCGTATTGGGTCAGGGTGCCCCCCCCCTACATCCTCCCTTCAAGTGATCGTTATTCCTTGTATACGACTGTTCAAGTAAACGACGATACTTGGTAAAGGAGGAAGTTGAACGATAACGGGAAATAATGTGAACGAAGATAGTAGTAGTAAGCAGTCAGATGTATCCAAGAGATAAATGAGGTATGTCTTTATCTCCGTTCTCCGTTATCTCTTGCCTCGAGCAAGAAGCATAGGATGTGTAGAGCTAGGGGCGTAGTCAGGTAGGGGGGCGGTGGGGGGGGGATGGGAGTCCTCTCATTCACCTTTTGACCTTTCGTGCAGCTCGCTCACACTTCTCATCCTTTCCTCTTCTTCAGGTCACATCAACTTGCTCTACAACATGTTTTCGGTCGAAGACCGGCAACTGTCGTGGAATGGAAAACCGGAGGAAGAATGGGAGAGCGAGGTTGAGGTTCTGGGCCACTGGTTCAAGGGCGAGACAGTCGAGTGGAGGAGGACGAGGGTTAGTTGTTTTTTCTCTTTCTTTAATTTACCCGTCTTGCTTTCATGCTCGTATTTGTTAATTTATTGATTTTGATAAATATAATTTGCTATTTTTTGCTAATCTGATTGAATGAGTATGCGTTGATGTGTACATGAGTTGGTGTTTTCAAATAACTCCATTAATCCTTAGTAGGCGGGATCGTTATTGATATTTAGAGAACTTTAGAGAACACATGGTCTGTCTTTGGCTTTGTCGCTCTTGAAACATTTTACGTTATTGTAGTTTTCCATAAAAATAAAGCATGTAAATGAATCCAATCCATGATCAATCAAATATTGTTTTTGATAATAATTTCTTCCGAACTCCTTCTACTAAATGATCATATTTAAGGGATGGGGTTCACTCATGTTTCACTGATATTGACTGAACAAACGGCCTTTTCTACCTTTTTTGCCTTTTTTCCTTTTGGCGAATTCGCACTTACAATTCCTAATTTTTGGTTCATATTTTTGGTCCACCCCGATAAGTGGATGAATACAAAAATTGGTGAAATAATATTTTTATTGTGTGAAAATTTTGAGCAAAATATAACGTAAACATGAAAAGATGTGCCGGAATTTTGGTTACGGTAGACGCGGGATTTGTCGCGGAAACTCACCAACATGCTCTATTCTTTTCGAACATTTAAAATAATATTTCACCGGCCAATTTTTGTATTCATCTACTTATCGGGGTGGACAAAAAATGTGAAACAAAAATTTGGAATTGTAAAAGCGAATTCGTCAAAATGAAAAAAGTAGAAAAAGCCGTTTGTTCGGTAATGGGAGCGATGTATAATACGATAGTATGAAACGCCATAATTTTGTTAAATATCTTTCATAAAAAATATTATCCATCTTTATGGGGTACAATACCCGAATGAATGCGAATATGAACAACACTCGGAAGCGAAGATTCTATAGCAAAACCAAATTTGCTCTTGACTTCCTTAAGAGACCATCCACGAGAGAGCATACCTACCCCACGGATGACTTTTTCACAACCCACCCCAATATTTTTTTGGTGATGTTCTCATACCGAATGCTGATATTTGGCCCAATATGGAGGGTTCTAGTGCACCCCCCGAAAAACGCCAGGCTCGGCCTAAAAAAATCCGAAATTTTCAACGTTGAAAATCATATTTTCTGAAAAGCTTGTCAGACGTATTTTCGGGCGTAGATTCCAAAAAAACACAATTTCGAAGCGATTGGATAACGATGAAAGGTCGAAAATGACGATTTCCATCGAATTTCATGTCTCTTGAAAAAATTTTGTTCACGTCGGCATTTTTAACATCGATTTTCAGATTCTACGTGAAAAACTGGTCCGGGTACGTTTTTTTCAAGTCATAGTTATCCGAGCGCCGGACTCCGCAAGATTTGTGCCGATGCGAACACGCCTATTTTCACAAAAATGGCCCACATCAAGACACCTCAGAAAATTTTCCATCAGTTCTTTATGCCTCAAATAATGTTTTTTTCGTCATTTTCAATCATTTTACGATTTTTCATTAGCATTCGGGCTTCATCTTTGGACATGACTTACCTCGACTTTTTTCACATAAGGGTCCCCCCTTATGTGAAAAAACCATGTGGGGGTCATATTGAAATAGGACGTCCGGCCTAGGAAAAAGTATGTAATGATGCTCAAAAATTAGTTTTATGTTAGTTTTAGCACAATCATACATGTTATTGCGGTCTATTGCAACATGACCCCTACCTGGTTTTTCACATAAGGGGGGACCCTTATGTGAAAAAAGTCGAGGTAAGTCATGTCCAAAGATGAAGCCCGAATGCTAATGAAAAATCGTAAAATGATTGAAAATGACGAAAAAACATTATTTGAGGCATAAAGAACTGATGGAAAATTTTCTGAGGTGTCTTGATGTGGGCCATTTTTGTGAAAATAGGCGTGTTCGCATCGGCACAAATCTTGCGGAGTCCGGCGCTCGGATAACTATGACTTGAAAAAAACGTACCAGGACCAGTTTTTCACATAGAATCCGAAAATCGATGTTAAAAATGCCGACGTGAACAAAATTTTTTCAAGAGACATGAAATTCAAAGGAAATCGTCATTTTCGACCTTTCATCGTTATCCAATCGCTTCGAAATTGTGTTTTTTGGAATCTACGCCCGAAAATACGTCTGACAAGCTTTTCAGAAAAAATGATTTTCAACGTTGAAAATTTCGGATTTTTTTAGGCCGAGCCTGGCGTTTTTCGGGGGGTGCACTAGAACTCTCCATATTGGGCCAAATATCAGCATTCGGTATGAGAACATCACCAAAAAAATATTGGGGTGGGTTGTGAAAAAGTCATCCGTGGCCCCCTCCCAAAAGGTACGTTCTCTCGTGGATGGTCTCTTAAAAAAACTCTAGAGAGCAACCTTTCCAAAGCTCAAACCTTTTCAAAGCTCGATGGAAAATTAGTACTATAGATAAGACAAATTGAATGCACAGTGGAATGAATTCCAATGAGTTTGAACATGATGGGAATTATTTCGGAAAAGCGCATTATTAGTCAAAAAAATATAACAAAACATTTTTTGCCATTTTTACCAGGAAAGTTTGTGTGCACTATGAACTGTGTGTTGATGACGCAGAATGGAACATCGATTGTATACAGTGGAACGAGTATCTGTACTTTGAAAGTGTCGATTGAAAAAGTGTATAAACTATTAACACCTGAAATATTAGCGATTTCATCAGTTTACGATGAAGGCCTCGTGTCTTCTCACTAATAATTTCCATTCTGTTCAGCGTATAGAAAGTGTGCCAACACACCTCAAAAGTCAACAAGCGATTGATCGACATTATCCAAATGCATACTTACAACTGTCATGAATGTTGCATAGAAACTGTTCGCGATTATGAATTCCACAGCGACTAGTTTCAATTTGCTCGTTATCAAACAATCAGTTCGATTTCTTATGTTCTCTGGCCAGTCGCTTGAAAGAAGCTGAAAGAAGCAAGCGTGGCAGCAATAAGCGTTTCTTATACCTCAAAATGTGCATTCAGAATCGCTTCAGATCGTTCATGTCCAAACTTAAATAGCAAATTGTTGTAAAATTAAATACTAAATGAGTACCTCGAGCATCGGCCCTTGAGCTATGCATGAACAAGCCGCAAAAATCATCGGTACTGCAATAAAACTGTGAGGGATCTTATTACTAGGCGCCTGAATTATCTGAAAGTGCTACATACGATAAAAATATGTAACAACAAAACAAACCTGGTTTCTATATAGAACGCACATTGCGTACGGGATATATGACAATGAAATGCATGACAGCCAGATTTCCTAAATATTCAATCATGATCTAAGCAAAGAAGAGTTTGTAGCTTACGTAACAAGTCGAAGGACTGAAATTTAACATTTCTTGTAATAATCCATCACTGTATATGCAGGGTAATGGATAAAGAAGTACAGGGTCCATGAACAGCTGGAGAAACAAATCATCAATCGCGGCCATTACCTCAAATATCGTTGTTAACCAAATCATTCTCATCCTAAGAATACCGTAATTAAACCGAGGAGAGCTTTGTATGTTGTTGTTGCATATGGTAAATAACGGACAAGTGCAAATATTGCAAGTGAACTGAGCAAGACGGATACCAACGATGTCGCATTGCTTATTGCGGTGAAAAAAGATTGAGAGGAGTTAGAGAGAGGCTCAATCATAACAGACAAGCTGGTCATATTGGATATTATTGCTCCGCTAATGCAAATACAAAGCTAGCTATACAAGCTACATTAATAAGATTTCTTTTGTTTTGTATTCAAATCACTTTATGTTACGTTATACAATCGTGACGCACGAGTGGAATAGCTGTTAGCCTCAAACTAAATATTCAACGTTTATGCAGTCAAGCAAAACATTCAGCGTTCTAATTATTAGAATTTCATGTTTCCGAATATGCGGTTTTTTTCTAGCCTCAAACAAACCGTAGTTATGAGAACTAGAGCCATTCAGTGAAGACCAAAGAAAATTCTTTATTCACTTTTGTTGAAGCCTACTTCGATGCAAGGCTAAATACAGTTCGCTGAAGAACTGTGCTCATTTTTGTGGAGACAGATTTGGACTGGAAGGGGAGATAGCTCCTAATTGTCTTGCGGAGTGTGGGAGTATTGAGTAGGACGGTGAGCGCGTTGAGGAGAGGAAAGAATTGAGCGACGAGTTGCACAGTGCTCGTTACTTCTGCAATTTACATTTGCAGGATTTATTCAAACAATAATCTCGAATTCACCATGCGGTATCGTCTCCAGCAGGAAACTCGCTATTAGAACGGTAACGGGTGCGCATAGTGACAGCCAGCACAAACTCTGGAAATGACAGAGATCAGTGAGAATAGTGAGGAAATTCACACCTGCATGATCAGAGAGTTCACCATTGACCGGTGGTAGGCGAGAGTGCGAATACTCATGTCGGCTACCTGTTAATTGACCCTGTTCTTATCGTGCGATTGAAATGCTCAGCAAATGAGATGTGCTGTTTAGCGACCTATTGATTGTCTGGGAGAGAGGAGGGAGGAAGGAAGGGGGGAGGAGGACGCTTGATCTACCGCCTCCTCCCGGCCTCTTCCCTTCTCCGCCCCCTCGAACGTTCGTCAAAGGTCAGCTACGAGTGGAATGAAAAATAATCTCACGATAACTTGAAATTGCGCTAAACAATCAAACAGATTTTGTAGTCGCTGATGATTTGGAAGTTGGATGTGAGGAAAGCACACGACTGCACTTACACGCGACTTGAGTAACACGTAAATGTGTCGAATAAGGAAGAAGAAGATCGGAACAGCGAAGGTGAGACACTGCAATAGGATTATCGGTTACCGTTATCCATCATCATGCAATGGGACTGCTGGACATTATTAGAAAGTGGATTGAAATCTTTGACCTTAGTGAGGGGCTTTGAATGTTTGATAAAGAATCAAGTTATATGATCAAAAAAGGAAAGATCATACTAGATTGAACGCCCTTACCAATATTACGTGGTAAACAACGAGTCGAGTAGAGGAATTTGGATCGTACACAATCCAACTTTCCTTCTCAACAATCCACATCATAGCTGGGTGGTTCTGCGAAAGTAATAATTAAATGAACTGGTGAAGTGGAAGTCCAAACGAGGCGGTCATGTTCAAAAATTCGCCTCATCATTCACAAAGATCTCTCGTCACTTTCAGAGTGCTTGATGCAGAGGTGGATTTCCCCCTAGTCAAAACAAACCTTTTCCAAGTATTCGCTTCCGCCCGAACTTTCGTCGTATCCAGAGAAGATTACCGAGATGCACATACTTTCCAGCGAAATTGCGTACAGCGAATAGAATAAGTATCTGTATTTCTTCTGTAAATTGATTTTAGGTTTGCAAATCTGTTGCGTGAAATACTTTGACAAGTTTGAGCGGATGCCCAGACGGAAGAATCGATTGATGACGGTAGAAAACGCAAATGTTGAGAATGATAAAGCAATCAAGAATGAGAAAGTAGAATAGCACCTGAAGATGAAATTTGAAGATAAAGTTATTTTTCGAGTAAACAAAAATAACGTATGTACCACTGAGAAGTGCGGAGGGAACTGAATGCGGGCCAGAATTCCCTGACTATACACTCCAATCAGTGGAAAGAGCAGAATGGGCGCGAAGAGCACTCCCATGTGCAGTTCAATGAGCAGGCAACAAATCTGAACAGATCGGACATGTAGCTCAGCATCGAAAATGCTCAATACCTGCAGTGCAAGGAGAAGCTGCTTGTAGTAAACACTGTTTTTCGGCGACTTTTTCCATAGCAAATATATGGTGAGCAGATCGATAGGAACAGTCACAGCCGTGATAAGATGAATACTCCTTAATAAATATCGCATTCAATAATCGATGAAAGGAAATTACCAGTATACGACGCTCTCATGCGTTTCATCAACAGTAAAATTTAGACCCATTGGGCACTGGCAAATGCTGAGATTAAAACTGAGTTTCACAAGGGCAGATGCTTGCTTTGCAGTACACAACCTTCCTTAGTACCACCTGCAAGTTCGATTTGTCACATTAGTAAATCACGGAGATCAAACGGGACTTCGAACTAAAGAATTCAAACTGGACTCCGATCTAGCGAAGAATACGAATTATATGAAAATTATGGGTAATACGTTCCGAGAAAAGCACTGCGCACATTCGACTATAATATATGATGTACGCGAAAGGGTTTTTTGTACCTTGAGTGGTAAACGGAGAGTAGAAAGTGAAACATGAACAACAAAGTAGCAGCAGAACTCATTTGATCATATTATGTCTGATCTGCGGAGTAATATGTGATAGATTACGCGTTAGTCGTGATTGTTACTTAATGAATTCACACCTGCTATCTATCATAATGGAAAACGAGTTTCTAGTCAGTGATCATTTACCATAGTTTGTTTGTTAAGAACTTTTGGCATGTGAAATAAAAGTATATCAAGATAGATTCCATTGCTGGCATCTTTCGATTATTTGTCGTCGTCACTGCCGGATTCTTATTCTTTCGAAAAGCGAAACGTCATGCGAATAAACGATCCCCTCGGGAACTTTATTTATTACAATGTGAACATGATATTATGTGTGCACGACTTTGTTGCAGAATTTTTGCAGCGGCATTAATCACAATGTTTTGCTGCATAATGCCAACAACATGGATACAATAAAAATGCTGTGAATTTGTAGTTCCTGGATTTGGTCAACATTAATGCTCAGAATCGATCACAGATCAACCATCACAAGTCCCTATGTAATAACAACAGCAGAAGCTCATTTGACTGTCTATTATTCTGTCTGTTGTTGTGACTTAGTCAGTTGAAAGCATGCCCGAAAATGATCAATTGGTTCGTTTCCTTCGCTCCTTCAACATGCAAAAGATCTGACGTATTTCTATGAAAACCAAACATATCAAAAATAATTCAGCTGCTCTTCAATTTCCATTGGGACCGTGACGTTTCGATAGATCTTGTGCACACGTCAGTTTGTTTGTTTTTATTGCAAAAATTTTTGCCAGGCCCGTAGAAAAAAGTGTTGAAATATCATTTGAAGCGTGCAACTCGTCTACCCTCTTGTTTCCCTCTTCACACTTCATCCCACAGTATTGTACATCTTGATACGACATCCGGGATCACTCAGCAAAAATAACCGAGCTGGCTACATTGCGTTTCAAGTAATTCATAAATTTTAGAATTTTAATTTTTTTTATTTCGTTTCCAGATCACCCTGATATTCTACGAATTTACAATGTGTTGGTTTATTCGACTCTACCCCCTTATGCCCTATCCCGCACTCTATTGCGACGGACCATTGTGCAGAATCGGCTTGCCGCAACAGACGATTATGGTCAGACTAATGCTGCTGCAACGATGATCATGCATTTTCGATCTATTATTACAAAACAAAAAAGGAGAACACTATGCATGGCGAATTTTGCTTGCAGGCCCTTGTCGCTATCGCAGTTGTTCTTCCCAATCCTCCCTTCTATTTTCTTCTCGTTTCTGTCCATCAGAAAATTCTCATCAATACCAAATCACGAGCGAGACTTTCGCTAAAGTTGCTATCTCTCCAGAACACACAATGATCAAAATTTCAGAGTGCAAAAATGGATGATGATCTCACTAATAGCACTATTACTGCTGAATGTCCTCGGAATCACCATTTTCTGCGCACCTTCTGATGGACATGAGGAGATTCGAAACGTGAAATATTTGTCAGTGATGCAAAAATAATGTGATATAATTCAGAGACCAGAACTCGCGTGGTTGAACGATCGAGGAGGGCAATTATTGATTTTCGGTGATGTCGGTAACCCTGAAAATTTCGCCTACGGTAATCAAAGTTTTCTCAGTAGCAAGCGTACTATTTTACAGAAGGCTACTTTTTGATTATTACAATAATTGCGACGCATAGTTTTGTAATTTTCATATCTGTTCATGCAACGTTCGTTATCCAATCAGCCAAGGTAAAACTCATCGAAATACATCAAAATATTGAGCAGAATAATTTCAGAAATACACAACCAACGCTACTGCGATTTTGCAACGTCGAATCATGAGCGTTCTTCTCATTCAAGTAAACAGATAATTGTAATTTAGAGTAAGCACAGTTATTTCAGCTCGGTACCGTATTTCTCTTCTACTGTCTACCACTGTCGTTATTTGCCTTTGCTTCATTGTTCCTGCTTTCTCCAGAAATATTGATGATTGTTCGGCCGATGCTTGTGGTATGACTAGAATTCCGCATTCTTCAAGTTGAATTTTTTTTTGACATTCTTAATTCTCACTCCCTTGCCGCTTATATTGATTTTCTTACTCAAAAACAGTTTCTATCGACAGGTAAGTAATCATTTTGACGTGGAAAATACTCGGTTTTAGATAATTCGGCAATGGATACAAAGAGCTGTTCATTTCGTCATTCCTTGCATAGGTCGAAAACGAACTCAGTCTGTTTCGTCAATTCCGACATTCTCAATCTCATTTCCCTCCGAATCTTTTTCGCGTCCGCTCACTGTTATTTGAAATAAAAGATTCAGACGAATGAGAAATTATGTAATGTATTTGTTTTGGTTTTTTGCATTTGAATTTGTTCAAATATTGCGTAATCGACGTGAGAATATGAGATGAACGCACCCAAAATAGATAGTCACTTATGTTTGCCACAAACACACAGAAAGCGTAAATGAGCGAGATGTGATGAAATTGAACTCAATTGAGAGGTGAAGTTCGAAACTATCCTCTTTTCGCATATACTCTCGAACCCTTCGCCAACTATTCGAGCAAACTCGAAATGGTTTGAGTGATATAAAAGAGAGTGGCTCCTCTCGGCTCACATTTTTCAATAAACAACTTTCAATCTTGAACTTGTATCCCTGATCTCCTGTCTCTACTGCTTTCATTCAGATGTCTAAAACAATGATGTTCTGCAAAATGATATTACTCATCTCCGCTATTCTAGTTGGTGGGGTTTTTACAAAACATAATTAGGTAAAATACTTAAATTCTGACATTGCAGAGAGTGTCTTCATCGCAGTGTGTGCGACACGAAAGGGAGAGAAAAGCATGCTGCAAGTAGGACACTTATCTGACCTTTCCTTTCCCCTACTGGCAAGAATTGTTCGAAAACATTACGTTTATCTTAGTTTTGTTTTGTTTGTGCACTGGTGTTGCAATCTCCAGTAGTCTGATTATTCCAGGTCTCATGGCTATCACATTTTGACGCGAAGTTGTTTATTGTTCCGCGCATAACGAAATTGCTATTAAACTAGACCGCGCTTAAAATTCAGCATTAAATATATAATTGATGCTTGACGAGCGTAAAACCATCCCAGAAATCCAGTTTTATCATTAAAAACTAAGGATAACAAGCGAAAATAGGCGGAAATCGCGAAAAACGAAGCGAAAAGGGGCGGAGCCAACGCGATTGCCGCGCGGAATATTTTAGTAGGAATGCAATTACCATCGTATCATTTTAAAAATGTGATACCCGAAAGGCATGTACAAGTCGAGATGCGTGCTGAACCAGCTGGCAAATTGTATGCAATGAGGAACGATATCTGCAGAGAATTGTCGGTGCCTACATCTGTGCATAAATCCAGTAAATCGCAGCAACATCTACTCATGGCTGTTATCTTCGTTCCAAGATACGGTATTCCTGCAGAGAATGTTCGCATGATAGAGCTATAATCGCGACAACTTTGTGATTGAATTGCGTTGTTTGGAGAGACACCAATTACCCAGGGAATGATGAATCAAGAGAACGAAGAAGAGATGTGTGAAAATGCGAAAGGAGTCGAGCAAAAAAAGTAACAAAGAATATTTTCGAATGCGCAAAGCAGCGATGATACTTTTTTATGCGGATTAGATCTGAGTATTTATAACAACTTTATTTATCTCATCACTCTACTCCTGGTCTGTAAAACAATCACGATTTGCACGAAGCAGTACACATCGCAATGCACGTTTCCACGTTCTTTCCTCCATCTTTGCCTGGTTCGGTATTCGGTTTTCCGAGTAGTTCATCGCCCGATCCCCATCCTCCCACACCTCCGAAGACGTCGGCCACGGCCGCGGATTTGCTCTGATGCAACGTTTTTTTTATCTATTGATGTGATGGGTTGAGTTCCAAGTGACTACCTTGGAAGCATAGTACGCATCAATCTCGGCCGCTGTCATGTCTCGCATCTGATAGTACTTGCCCGGCAGCAGTCCACACTTCTTCAGATTCCTTCCCGATCCAACCACTTGGTACTTGGCAACAGTTTGACCGTTGTTCGAGCAACCTGCGATTTTTTAAAAATATTTTTGGATACACAGTCTCCCAAACACATTTACGCACCGACTTTGATGTACGTGGTAACTTTTCCTTTCTTGATCTCATATCGGCATTGATACGCCTCCGTGTCCTTATACCATCTCGACATGAATTGTTTGATTGAGCCATCCGCCATTGGGCAGCCCGCTGAAACATTTACTATTGTTGTGCAAGCAATCCTTGTTTTGTCACTCACTAACGGGCCCGAAATCAAACACGCCATTGCCAGTTGCCGTGCATTCGTACGCCTTTCCTCCGAGCAGAATGAGGCCAACATTGTACCTTTTGCCTTGGAAGATGCACCCTTGACAAATGATTCATTTTAGTGATTGTTAGGGGATCCGCACCAATCTTCTTGAGGACGCAGTACTTGGAGGACGTCGCCGGCCGGAGTTGTGAAATGCTCACCACTCTTCACGATCCTCCCGTTGTCATTGCATGTTACCACTAGAAAAAATATAGGAATGCCTATTTATATCAATTTTACTAACCACTCTCATCGACAATCTTGATCGACACCGTCGTTCCCGCTTTTCCCGCTGTGGTCTTCTCGATTTTGCACTGGACAAAGTTCTTTCCTATCCCCGTGAACCCGCCATCCTCCAAAAAGACACCAGTCGAAATGACACAACCTGCATTTGAAGAATGAGAAAAATAATCCCAATAAATTCGTTGCGAGATTTGGAGGAGGAAAATAAATCCTCACCGTATGCCTCTACTCGGAATCCACTCTTCGCATCTCCCGTGCACCACAATCTCGTGCCGTTTCCAATTACCAGTTCTTTGCCCGATACCTTATCCTGAATGGAGAACGGTAGACAGGTCATTCCATAGCGTGTCCTACCTTGATCTGTTCGTTCTCTATCCATTTCTGTCCAACTGTGTACAGCTTGCCCTTGTGAATGCAACCACCGCCTGAAGCGATGCAATAACATTAATCATTCATTGTCAGTGAAAACGTTTCAGGTGCTACACGTAATCCCGTACCGACAGCGAGTTTGATGGCGCCCTTGTTGTCTCGATAACATTTGTAATCGGTGCCATCCTTAGCCTTTCTCGATTCATCCACATGCAGCGCCGCGCCCACTGCATCGCGACAGTCTGAACAATGAAACTTGCTTTACAATATTTTTTGGTGAATTATCCGGAGAACATTGCTTCGAAGAACTATGAAGCGCATCAGAGTTTGAAATACGAGTAATTGGTTTCATTTCGCACCATTTTTGCCAAAATGGGAGCTCACTTTTGATTTGATAGGTCACCGTGTCCTCGTCGCTCTGTGTGCAAGTATACGTGAAATATTGCTCATCAAACGTCGCTCCAGGTGTGATCATCGCGCCATTCTCAGAGTTTGAGGGAACGCAACCTGAGTTCAGGATATGGTTATCAATGGGCGTGAGTTTCAAGAATTGAGATCTTCTACGGGTCCTTCTTTCACAAAAAAAAAGAAATACAGTTGACGGGTACAACCAACCGATAGCTTTCACTCCTTTAACGACAAGTCCATCGCCTTCGTAGCACTCGAATCGAATATAATTCTCCGTCCATTGGTCACCGACCTCGCAGTCCTGTGCAGTAATCATGATAACGATTTCTACCCCTTCGTTCCGCTTGCTTCCTCATCACCCGTGATTGCACGAGTGAAGAGAAAACTTATTCGCCCTGACAACCCTACTATGCATAGATTCCCACTCCATGCCTGGAATACGGTAATCCGTCTCGGTACCTTTGCAGTCCGACCATCTGCTGTGCTGACTGTCCCAACGAGGGAGGCTATGATGAGGCAGAAGAGCATTCTCTCACGGAGATCGATGTCGATAGGGGAAGAAGTGGCAGAAAAGACGTCTGGAAATAAGTGGTCTTCAGAACACAAAACAGCCGAAGAACAAAGAACAAGAAGAAGCCGCCATTTTGACTGCCGAATCTGGGCCGGCCGATTTTTATACGCGACGATTTATGACATGGGCTATCGAAAACAATGTCTGCTTCTCTTTAGGCAGCATCCTCTCTCATTCCTCCGCCCGGTGAGAGAATCACATTCAATATCAGAGTCGGATTCTTTCTTCATTTTAATCACCGTATTTATGATGTCTCTTTCCCACTTTTGATAGCGTAGGAGTGGTGTTGAAGACTTTTTATTTAGACGAAGCCGATGTTGTTGAAAATGATTCGGTGCTTCTGCACTTTTCGATCGAGAATTTGATTCTTCTGCGGGCTAACTCATTCATCCCCAATTGATGTGGTTGCATCAGAAACGAACGCTCTGTTTCTCAGAGAATACTAATTCTTCAATAACATTAGAGAAGGGGGGGGGGGTTATAGTGCGTGCTTCAATGCTGATATTTTCATTTCGCGTTTCAAATACTAAGCTTGTCTCAGAGAACGATTGATGTCTAAATTGTATCCTATTGGAGATATCGTAGTATAAATCGTGATACAAAATCTTTTCATTATTCCTCATATCTTTAATTCTGACTAATTCGCACAAACTAATTCGCTGCTATTCCTTTCCCGAGGGGCCATGAACTCCCACTTCTTGTGAAAATTGTCTAACCATTGGCGAGTACGATGCACTATGGGAGCCGTTGAGCGCTTTTCGCAAAGACCCGTACAGAAAAACTCAAAAATGCATCATATTTCACAAATTGTGGTTTTTATCGAATTCTTATTTCTCAAATCGGCAGAACGGTAGATCTCGTGATGGAAGATGATGGAAGTTGCGTGAATGCTCCTTGTCCGGTCGATGACGCAATTTGACCATTTGATCGAGTAATACAGCAATTGAAACTGTGCATGATCTTCTTTCGAATAAGCTATAAAATATCACCACAATATAAATTGGAAATCTAGCCAAACCTCTCGATAGTGCTTGTTCTTGATTATAAAAATGAGTGACTGTGGCATCGGATTCAGGATGAAGCAAACCTGGCCGTGAAATACTTACATAATAACAAAGTTTTTTCTGTACCATGAGAGATGAACGAGCAATAGCAACAAAATTGGATGGAAGTGCATAGATTATCGCGATGACCAAAACCGCCAATGGAAGACAATAGAAGATGAAGACTGATTCCATCTGAAATTATTGTCACAAATGCGAACTTGGAAATTCGACAAACTTGAATGAGAAACACACTCATTATCCTACGTTGAAGCACGGCAGTAGCGTCGCTAGTATGCTCCTGAATGGTTATTGTGACGAGTATCACTCCCAACATATCATTCCGTATCATATCATTCCGTACTATACCTTTGCTTTATGGATAACGTACGAAGCATGAATGGAGAACAACACAACAGCCGGATGAGCAATAAGTAGTGCAGCTGCTAGTAGATAACATTCTTGAATTTGAATAATAGCTAAAAATTAGATGATGAACACTCTACCATACACAAAGTATTCTGAGTCTCCCACATCACCGAAGATCAATAATTGGCCTCCACGTTGTTTCAACCACGCCAGTTCAGGCCGCTACAATTTTCGAATTCAGAAATTCCACATTTGCTGTTTTTCACGCTTTCGATCTCCTCGCTTTTGGCACTTGGCCTACCGAAAACGCCGAATCCAGCGACATTGAGTAGCAACAGAAGACATAGTACGTACATCATCCTGTTTTGGACCCTGAATAGCTAGATAGATTCTTTGAACAGAGCATTCATTTTTCACCGTTGCGAGAAGCGCATTCGAGATTGCTTGTTGACAACCAGTTTTTGGTGCATTGATAGAAGTAGAAACTCGAAGGGAGGGTTGGGAAGAATGACTGCGGCTGCTAGAATTGTCTGAAATTAAGTCTTTGAGTTATTGAACTTGAAACAGCCGGAACGCATGACACAGTATTACTAGAGCTGATCTTACCGTAACAGCTTGCTGTGGAAGGCCAACTCGACAGAGCGGCCCATCGCAGTAAATAGCGGGATATGGTATGAGAGGATAGATTCGAACAAACCAACAAAGAGCCCACTCATTGATCATTAGACATATCTACAATGATTGCTATTATACATTCAATAGAAACTGGAATGTCGAATGGATGAATGAAGTCGAATGAAGCAAGTGAAACCTGATTTGCAATATAACCGGCCCGAATATCTTTGCTCAAAGTTCCGGAATGGCGTATAAGAATATACAGCACTGTCGGATGCCAAGTAAAGAGTGACAACATAGGGTAGACGAGTTGGAAACTGTAATTTCATTGCTTGAGATTAGTTACAGTGCAGGAGCATTACGTATAACAGTGCGTTCGCCTAAGAATCGCACAATTCCTGAGATTTTCGGTACAGCAAAAAATGACAGTATGGGTTTTTATTATTTTATAGTTGGGCTAGGTGCCCTGCATCGATTTCTGTTTGTTGGATATTTTTAATTTGCTAATTTGCATAATTACATGATCCCAAAGTTTGACTACTTTTTAACTTTAACGGTTGTTTCTCAGTGGAGAGATGTCCGATTTTCACAAAAATTTAATTCTAGACTAAAATTGATGTGCTGAATCCAACCATGTGCTTTGTTTATGTAAATTCGAATTTTAAATTTTTCACTATAATTTCAACCTGAGATTTCTCGAAAACAAAGCCGAACACCCCTCTAATTTTTTGATATGTTATGTCTCATGATGATATCTATGCCATGTATTTTTTTCAGATTTTTAAAAGGGTGTACGCAGAAGTTATAAGCAAAAGTAGCTATTGCATAATCGACGGAAACTCATCATTCTGCACCGCGCACCCCTCCCTCGCAGCGCGGAATGAGACCTAGGCGATCAATAATTGAATTTATTTTATGATAATCGTCTCATTCCTCATCATTCCGCGCTGCGAGGGAGGGGTGCGCGGTGCAGAATGATGAGTTTCCGTCGATTATGCAATAGCTACTTTTGCTTATAACTTCTGCGTACACCCTTTTAAAAATCTGAAAAAAATACATGGCATAGATATCATCATGAGACATAACATATCAAAAAATTAGAGGGGTGTTCGGCTTTGTTTTCGAGAAATCTCAGGTTGAAATTATAGTGAAAAATTTAAAATTCGAATTTACATAAACAAAGCACATGGTTGGATTCAGCACATCAATTTTAGTCTAGAATAAAATTTTTGTGAAAATCGGACATCTCTCCACTGAGAAACAACCGTCAAAGTGAAAAAGTAGTCAAACTTTGGGATCATGTAATTTTGCAAATTAGCAAATTACAAATATCCAACAAGCAGAAATCGATGCAGGACACCTAGCCCAACTATAAAATAACAAAAACCCATACTGTCATTTTTTGCTGTACCGAGGGGAGTGCGATTCTTAGGCGAACGCACTGATAAACGATATTATAAGATGCGGAGCGATCCCAGTGGAAATTATATGGAAGCTGAATTGTATTTTATTTGAAAAAGATAATAAAAAATAGTAGTTTTGCGATTTGTGAGAATCTAGAAACAAACCTCCGTTACGTTAGCGGTCATGAGTGTAAAATAGTGTGCACTTAACAGTTCGAGTGAACGTGAGTAGTAAGTTTTAGCAGGTGAGAAGCCCCAAGACAGATGGAAGGCCAATGACGAGAGCGGGAAGTGGCCACGGAGAAAAAGGCAGCACAATTCCTGATACTCGTTAACAATTGCGGATGTAGCAGGTGAATCTTATAATTGAAAAGGCTTGTGAATCAATGATCGGAAGGAAAATTATTTACAGGAAGTGTTTCGAATGTGAGGAATCACTTCTAGTCGCTCAAAAATCATCTGCTCTCTGTCCCGAAGTTTCTCTCTGCGTAACTCTGCAGCGACTGAAAATGATGTTTAGGATTGCTCAGTTGCTATCCCTACAGTAAATGTTCTCGTTCCAGCATTTGGAGCGTTTACGTTTCAATATTTGAGCCAAATTGAGCCAAGTGCCATTGAGCCAAGTGCCTGGTGAGGATAATGAAAAATATTACATAGATTATTAAGAAAATCTTCAGGACTTTCTTCAAATTAAAATTATTCAAAAATTGTGGAAATAATAGGAATGCATTCAATTGGGCACTCGTTTACTCTTATTCTTAGTACGAAATTGTTGAAGAAGAGAGAGGTTAGTCGTAAAACAAATTCATTCCGCAACGTTCTCTCACGAGCAGGAGTTATGCATCAATAAACTATGTGTTTCAATGCATTTCAGAATAAGCCATCAATGAAGGCTACAACGCTATTTTGATTCATTCGAAATTAAAAGGTTAGAAAACAAGTAATGACAACATATTCCGTGTTTCTCCACTTCCATCGACCGTTCATACCAATCATTCAAGTTGACAGAAAACCTAGCGAACGTTTTTTGAAGTTCATCTACGAACTAGCCTAATTTCTGGGCTTCTTAGAACTGTAGGTTGTGGGTATGTCCTCGCTCCCTCTTTTCTTTCTTGATCTCTTTCTTGTTATGTGGCCTATCCATAAAACAATATCTTTATCATCACAATAGAGCTCATCGCGATGCTTGTCACAGATGGTAAAATGAAGAAATATTAAGTCCAGGATCGCGTATATTATTCCATGGCATCGACGAAAATACCAGTTCCACTTCGATTTATGGTGATGATGCTTGATCGATATGTACCCTAAAATTAAGCAATGAATGGATCAAACGGACACTATTTCTCACTTGTAATCAGTGCGTATGGTGTCGTTGCTGTGGCGGGATGAAGGTAGATAATTACTTAGATCGTCAGGCGATTATGGAAGAGTTGGAGTAGGCAACTGAAAAATGGTAGCGACATTGAAGAAGGACTTGCGGATTCAAATTTGGAAATATAGTGAATTCAATGGTCAAATGGAATGAGCGCGTCGCGGAATGAGCAGTGGGGCAGATAGATCGATCGATAGGGAAGGATGGAGGGGGTGAACGTGGTTCCTCTCTTTCTCTCTCTCCCTCTCCTTCCCTCTACTCTTCTCTCGTTTACCTCGAGTGACCAGTCTGCAAACTATGAGCAATTACAAATATATCAGAAGAAAGGGAAAGCGGTAAAGTTTGCCAATTTTTGAACGAATAGAAGGACTAATTTTATCTTAGACGAACTCATAGAGGCCATCCCCCACTTATCCCTTTCCCTTCTGTAGTGTTCAGATGAAGATCGTTCATTCATAACAACATCTTTATCACAATAGAGCTCATTAAGATGATGCTAGCAGAACTCGGATACTTTGTCTTTGATTCCTATTCATCCCAAACAAGCATCGTCGTTGATTCCAGCTCCATCAGAATATCGGCTAGTGCTTGACGTAGACATGTAGCCTAAAATCGAGGGTAAAAATCATGAAAAGACGATAATATTGCACCGGTAATTTCCTCGTATTGGGTCTTCCTTTATGATAGATAGTTTGTTATTGAGTGTCCTTGATGATATGACGTTCGAATGAGTTGGAGTAGGCAACTGAAAAAGTAGAATGACGTGTCATTGAATTATATTAGCGAGTCTAATAAATAATCGCGTATAGTATTTAATTATTATCATGTTCGGAAATGTATGAATCAAACAAGGGAATGCGCGCACTAGAAACTCGACATAAATCTCCATTCTAGATCGATAGGGGAATAGGGAGTTCAATGGGAAAGGGGATCAGAAAGAGCCTGCCAGCTGGCTCAGTGCGCGCGATCAATGGAGTGAGGGTGATTTCTCTCTTTCTCTTCTCTCTCCTTCTCACTACACACTTCGTGTCTCTCTTCGTGTCTCTCTTCGCGTTCCTTTGCGAGTGACCAGTAACCAAATGGAGAGAGAGTGAACAGTGGAATGGCGATGGTTCTGGGCTACCTACAGTGGCATTTAAAAAAATAAAGCGAAATGACTAACATAAATTTTAAATTACTAGGCAATACAATCCTTGACCGACTCTCACCCAGTAGTACGAGCTTTCTAGCCTTTCTAGCTTTCTAGTCTGTTTGCATTTGCATCTTGCAAAGATCGTTCATTCATTATAAAAACTTTATAACAATCGAGCTCGTTCACATGTTGTTGGCATATGCCTCGTCATTTTGCTGAGCATTCAGCGACTCTACGTTTCCATTTAGCGTCTTCGAATATTCCCGCTCCACTTCAGTACAAGTTACGAAGTTTTGAATAAGACGTGAAGCCTGATATTATGGATATTGAGCAAAGAACAGTAATATGATAATTCACCTAAAGTTTCCCTTCATTTTATCCTGATTTGGTCAATAGTTGACATTTTATGTGTCCTTGATCATACCAATCGTATGAATTGGTGTAGGCAACTGAAAAAAGTCTTAATAAAGATTTTCGAGTCACTTAGTGCAATATTTAAATCGGTTTGCGTAAAGCGTAATACACACACAAGTGACGAGCTAGTGAAAATGAATTCGAGAACGATGATTGTATGAAGACTCTTCTATGTAGCCTACGTCCTTAGCAGAGGCAGCAATGAGCATAAAGAAGGATATGACACGCGGTACAAGCAAATTCTATTCTCCGAGTGTTTGGGGGAAAAGCTCGGAAAAGGGGAGGAATAAGGGCGCGCGGGATACAATCAGTCAGCGGGCACAATGCGAGCGATCGATAGATTGCGTGTGGTTCCTCTCTTTCTCATCCCTCTCTCACTCTCACTCGTTCTCCCTCTCCCCCCCCCCCTTGCTAGTTTGCTCCCTTCCGATGGTCTGGAAATAAAGTGAACCACAATCGACGACTGATCAAATAAGACTCATGACACCTTTATTCAGATTAATCCGGACATGCAAATAATTCAATTAAATCATTCGTTACTGCTGCAATCCGGCTATGATTCATAAGTTGATGAACAAGTCGATTAATAACAACTTTATCACAATCGGGGTCGAACATCATGTCAATGTATAAAATTTCTGACTTCCTTTTCGGCTATGATCAAAACATCTTTTTTTATCTCACACTGGCATCGTCGAAGATTCCTGCTCCACTTCAGTACAGAGTCAATGGTTTGAGTTGAATGCCTGAATCATATTATAGATATTGAGCAATGAACAATATTAAAACGCGTTCTCTGTAAGAACGGGACAGGGCTCGGTAGGGGGTGGCACAATGGTTCAAAATGCTCCAATCGTGCTGAAATTTTTTGTGGATACTCCCTAGGGGTCAGGTATGCTCCCTGCAACTTTTCATGACGATTCATGCATTTCATGCTCAAAAAATGAAAATCACATTTGACCCTCGTGTGATACACCATTCGAAAGAGCATCGAAAGTTATGTCAGAAACTCAAATATCGTCGCAAAATATGCAAATTTATTATTTTTATTAGCAAAAATAGCTATTTTTAAAAAAATTTAAAATTTTTTCACCTCGAAGACTCCATTTCCCTAAAAAGTGCTTATGCTAATTGGATTCTCCGTGAAATTTTGCATCGACGTTATATTTTTAGTATACGAAAATATTTCCGCAATGTTGTCGCAGAAGCCATCTAATAGCATGCAATCACCGACGCGGGTTCGAATCCGCACCTCTGCATAATCTTTTGCCGGCATGTTTACTCATGCAAATGATGTTTTTCGATGCAAAAACAAGTATATCACACTTACGAGTTGTTTTGACGATGTTTTGACCATATTTCAGGTGATTTTTCCGATTTCACCCGAAATATATTTTTCACATAAGGGTCCCCCCTTTGGTTTAGCCTGCCATTCAGATGAACCCGAATCACCAAAGGGGGGACCCTTATGTGAAAAATCGTCTGTGAGGCATGACAAAAATTTAAAGTGAATAGTGGTCAAAAGATCGTCAAAACAACCCATATGTATGAAATACTTGTTTATGCATCGAAAAACATCATT